>CAKNWU010261802.1:1077-14680 GCA_932072015.1 Andricus quercustozae
AAGTACACAGGAGAGATTGGGATGGACTTTGGATTGGATAAATGTGAGGGATCTATACATATCTGGGAGTCTCTTCGAAGCAGATACAAGCATCTTCTTCGACAGATTTGGTCTTGCAATCTGTCAGCGTTGAACAAGGTATCTGCGACTAACAGGCTTGCCGACCCGGTTCTACTCTATTCGTTTGGGGTGGTTCAAATGACAAAGAACGAACTTAAGGCACTTGATGCCACCACATGTAACATCATGCATATGCCCAATGGGAGAGATCCTCTCCTAAAAATGGTCAGGAACCACGAGATGATTGGCTCAGGAGCATTCCTTTACAAAGCCGCGGAGCAAGCGGCCGAGACCCTTGGCCTGAATTTTAACTTCAGAAGTGAGGAAAGTGCATTACTCCATCTAGATGCTTCACTTCTGAAGGCCGAAGTGAAGAAAGCAGAAGTTCAAAAATTCCATCAAGAGCTTCTCCACCAAAGAAAATGCCCGGAAATTTTCACAGAAATGTAGAAAAACAGTCTTTGTCGAAGGAGTAAACTTTTGCTTTCCTCAGATCATTAGGGCTTAATTCAGGTACAGAGTGTTTTATTTTCGCATGCCAGGACGTTGTCATTTCCACCTTAGCATACCGTGACCGCATTTTATGTCAAAAAGTTCCCAGCGATAGGGGCAGAGCGTGTCATGCACACGCTGAGTACCTGGAACACATACTATCGGGGTGTCCCACCCACGCAGGAACGACGTACATCTGCAGATATAATGCGGCACTACAAGTGCTTTATTTCCATGTTTGTTGCTCTTACGGTGTTGGCCGTGACCCTGCCCTGCCAAACGCTCCGAGGGAGATCCGAATACAGCATCACTGCCAAGGATAAAGAAAAGGAGGAGAGGTACCAAGACCTTAAAAGGGAGCTGCAAAAACTATATCCAAAATATTCGGTACAAGTAATTGTCCTTGTGATAGGTGCTCTCGGAGGTGCGAAAATATCACTGGTTCGTAACCTTAAAGCCATACCCGCGTCCCAAAAATATGCCAAGGCACTTGCGAAATGGATGCAAAAAGCTGTCATGCTTGGGTCGCTTCGTGTGCTCAAAACACACGAGGGTTTCGCCGGCCTGTCGTTGTGATTTCATCGAGTCCTGTGACCACCCATTTCAAGGTCGTGTGACGTGGCCATGAGTGTGATTTACCGCGGTCCTACTGGGAGCCGGAGTCATTTTTAGATGGCAGTTGCTCCCAGTGGGACCCTGTGTTGGTTGTTTAACCTTATTTTATATATATATATATATATATATATATATATATTTATAATACCAGTGTTACGTTTTGGTTACGTTGACCAATGGGCGAACACGGGAAAGATCTTCTGCACAAGCGTACTAAAGCCACTTTGGAGAACCGATAATTTTAGGTTGGGTAGTAGCACCACCAGCAAGAAATGCCAAAAAAAACACTAAAAACCAGCTAAAGTCACTTCACATAGATAAAAAGTATCCTTTAAAAGTAAAACCCAACACAAACCCGAACCAAAAATCTACGACGGCGCTATATTTGCCACTCCCATTAAACCCCAGATAACAATTGTGCGACGCAGATCACCCGCAGATTGTGATTGTCATGATCTGCGTGCAATAAAGCACTCATCTCGCCAGCATGGATTATCGAGCACACATCTGCGAGCGATATGAGTCGCATTTGGCCAACACACTCTGCATCACACAATGCCGTGAGAATGTGACGCAGAGTCTGCAATCACTATGAGGGCAGAATTCTTTCTAATAACGTTTAATTTTCCCACAGTTATTGCTTATAAAATTATTTGTTATTAGAAATTTATATAAACCATTTTCAAAACAATATGGAATTTTTTAAAATAATTCTCTGATGAGAATGTAAAAATTATTCATCTCCTCCATGTTTCCAGGCCATCCTGAATGTATTGAATATTATAAAGATAGATTAATGAAGTTCCTCAAATCGACGTCAACATTACAAAAAATTCATTAGTCTACTCAAAATCATTTCTCGAGGAATGCGCGCGCATGCCAGCAAATTTGCAGTGTGCGAATTTCATCGAGCTCGCAAGTCTCGTTGTTTTCACTTATTTGTATATTTTCGCATTATTTTGTACTGCGTGGTTTTCTGGAGGTTGTGCAATAGTGTGTGCAAATAAAAACCCCGGGAACCGCGGCTCTTTCGGCGGCAATAATCTTATTTACTTCAGTGCCGGATTTTAGATCTCTGCACGAAAAACGGATTAAAGGTCAAGGTAATCTAAAAAAGGTATCTTAAAACAGTATTGGTTCCGGAATTAAGAATTTATTTATATAATCCTCGTTGCCAGTTGGCATTTAAATAAGAATCAGGCAATGGAGAGAAAACTCTCTCTCATTTCGTTACTGCGGTTGAACTAAATTACTTTTCACAAAATTTATTTCATTTATCTCAAGTTTTGGACTAAATTAATAACTAGAATAGAATGAAATTGATTGGATTTGAAAAATGTTATTGCAATCGGTTTTTACCAAAATTCATCTTCAATCTGTGGTATTAGTTTGATGTGAAAACTGACTTTCGCGGATTTCATGATATCTCGATGTTTCGTGACTCCATGAATCCGAAAAACCGGTTTTTACGACGGTGTCTGTCTTTCTATCGTCGTTGCTGTCGTTGATGTTTGACTTTTGAAAGAATCATCAGATTGGATTTTGCTTTGGCACACTTCTTCAGGGTCCAAAAAGAAAGGACGAGATCGTTAACCAGCGCTTCTTGACCAACGGTTATGGTTTTATACATCAAAAACGGTTTTTACAAAATCAAGAAATTAATTTTCCGACTAAACTATGCGAGATACAAAAAAATATTAGGTGCGCAACTAAGTTCCCGCTGTTTTGTTTATAACAGTTGCAAATTTATTGTAAAACAATAATTACAAATTATTATTCGAAGTATTGCCCATCGTTAGCTACAATTTTTCCCCATCTTTCTGGTATAGTTTGAATACCGTTACGGTAAAAGTGTTCAATTTTTGAATCTATCCACGAATCAAGCAAGTTTTGGATGTCTTCATATAAGCGGAGCTGCTGAGCAACCAGACCATGTGCCATCGACTGTAACAAGTAATAATTGGACGGCGCAATATCTGGGGAATACAGCGGGTGGGGTAGCACTTCCCATTTGAGCGTTTCCAGATAGGTTTTAACGGGTTTGGCAACGTGAAGCCGAGCGTTGTCATGCTGTAGAATCACTTTTTCGTGCCTTTGCTCGTATTTTGGCCGTTTTTCGTGCAGCGCTCGGCTCAATCGCATCAATTGAAGTCGATAACGTTCCCCAGAGATGGTTTCGTTTAGTTTTAACAGCTCATAATAAACAACACCGACCTGGTTCCACCAAATACACAACATAACCTTCGCAGCATGAATATTCGGCCGAGCCGACGACGTAGAAGCATGGCCGGGCAGTCCCCATGACTGTCTTCTCTTCGGGTTGCTGTAGTAAATCCATTTTTCATCACCCGTCACGATGCGATGAAGAAAACCCTTCCTTTTTGCCGCTGAAGCAGTTGTTCACGGACGAAAAAACGACGCTCAACGTCCCTTGGCTTCAAATCATAAGGAACCCAAGTTCCTTGTTTTTTCATCATTCCCAACTCATGCAATCGCTTGGAAATGGCTTGGCGGATAACTCCTAATGCTGAAGCAAGCTCTTCTTGCGTTTGTCACGGATCCTCATCGAGCGATGCGCCTAATTCAGCGTCTTCGAAGGTTTTTGGCCTTCTTTCAAGCGGACGGTCGTCAACATCGAAATCACCGCCTTTGAAGCGAGGGAAGCAATCACAGCACGTTGTATTCACTTTAGAGCAGCATCTTCTCTAACTTTTTGAGGCTCTCGATGCGCTTCAGCCGCCGTTTTCTTCGAATGAAACAAGAAACTCAACACTTCCCGCAAATGACGCAAGTATGACGCCAAAACAAAGGTCACTAATGTGTCACAACGGTTTGTTTACCGTATGTCTAAGCTTGAATTTAAGCGTTTTGGATATGTCGAAATTGACCCGCACTTATTGCTGGAGTCATCTTTTGACAAACAGCGGGAAATTAGTTGCGCACCTAATATATAAAAAAGTAAAATTGCTCATTTAAAAAAAAAATCCATAAATTTAGTCTTAACCATTTTTTGACAAAATGCACAGTTTTTAGTTTAATCGAGAAAATGTTATAAAAAATGAAAAAAATTGTGGTTTCTCGCCAATATATTAAAGATACAAAAAAATGATAATGAAAAAAGTTCAAAAATATCTACAATTTTTTTTAACCATTCTTTGATAAGATGCAGGTTTTTTATTTTAATCGGAAAAACGATATTTTTCGGATAAATCAATAGAGAATGATATAAAACAACCACGTGAGGACGATATTCTTGAAGATGTTACTGATGGTAGCGTTTACCGAGACAACACATTTTTTGGCTTAAACGCACGTCAGGGTACCATCGGATACCTGACGACCTGGCGAACCTTTTCTATTGTTCTGCGCTCTGCCTCGAACCAAATCTAGCCAGAAGCTCAACGAGGCGTTGTGGTGCTCAACCGAAGGATATTGTGTACGTTGCGATGGTACCTTTAAAACTAAATTCCCATTTAATTTAGCCGCCGCTGACACGGTAACGTTAACGCGTTCAAATTTTTGGCTAACGGTAATGCAAAGTATCGTACGTTACTGCACTTTACTTTAATACATTTTTTTATCGGATTTATCCTACATTATATGTCATGATAACCAATCAGATGACAATTTTTAACCAAATAGTTTAATTTCCAACCTACAAAGATGCATTTTTAACAGAGAAAGATTTCAACCAAAACAGTTGAATTTTAGACCAAAAAAGATGGCGGTAACAACATTTTTGAATTTTCAAACAATTATTTAAATTTTAACAAAATAGTTGTATTTCTAACCAAATAGTTGAATTATCCACCTACAAAGATGTATCTTCAACAGAGAAAGATTTCAACGAAAACCGTTGAATTTTAGACCGAAAAAGATGACGTTAAAGAAATAGTTGAATTTTCAAAAAATTACCTAAATTTTTAAACAATAGTTGAATTTACAACCTAAGAAGATGCATTTTATACCAAGAAATATTTTTACCAAATAGTTTAATTTTTAACCCACAAAGATGCATTTTGAACCGAGAAAGATTTCAAAAAACAGTTGAATTTTAGACCAACAAAAATCACAATAAAAAATTAGGTAAATTTTCAAAAAATTATTAAAATTTTTAACAAAATAGTTGAATTTTTAACCTGCAAAGATGCATTTTTAATCAAGAAAGACTTCAACCAAAACAGTTGAATTTTAGACAAAAAAATATTACTTTTTCAAAATAGTTAAATTTTTAATGCAATACCTGAAGTTTTAATATATAAATATGGCTTTTTATCCAAAAATATTAGTTTTCTACTAAAAGACGATTTTTTAACAAAATACATGGATTTTTTATCACATAGTTGAAGTTTCAACTTAAAAAAAAGTTTTGAATTTAAAATGGAATCTTTAAATTTTCCGTTTATAAAATTAATTTTCAACAAAAAAAGAACAACTTTTCAAACAGTTGAATGGAACAAAAAACACAACTACTCAACAAAAAGTTGAATTCTCAATCAAATAAATTTAACAAAGAAGTCCAACTTGCATTCAAGTAGTTGAATTTTTATCCGAAAAATAGAATTTATCACCAAGTTTTTCATTTTCTTATTATTTTTTAAACAAAAAAGACGAATTTTCAACCAAATGTATGAATATTTAACCAAATTGTTGAATTTTAAAGGAAAATATGAATTATCAACAATAAAGTTAATTTTCTATCAAATAGTTGAATTTTCAAATACATAATTTGATTTTTAACTAAATAGTTAAATTTTCTAGAAAGCAGTTAAGTTTTTAACCTGATCAGAAAGAAATAATCTATTTATAAATTAGTTCTACTTTAATACAAATAATTGATTTTTTAATAAAAAAAATAATTATCAACGAAACTTGTAACATGTGATATTTCAACCAAAAAAAATTTTAATTTGAAATAAAAAACAGTTGAATTTAACCAAAAAGACAAGAATGAATTGTCCAGAAAATACAATCATTTTCAACCAAATTGTAGAATTTTGAAGGCAAATATGATTTTTCAAGAAAAAATTAATTTTCTACAAAAAATTTAAATTTTTAAATAAATTGTATACCACACTATTACATTTTCTAGGAAATTGCTGAAGTACTAAGTAAAAAAGAAAAAAATTGTATACAGCAGTTAAATGTTCAACCCTCAAATGGTACCCTGACATGCATTTAAGCCCATATTTTAAGGAAAATTCTGAATCCTTGAAAATTATAATTTATCAAGATTCTTTTGAAGTCGTAAATCCCATCGGTCCTGCTAAGAAAAAACATAAAGTTCTTGCAGTGTACATGACTCTAGGAAATATTCCAAGTCATCTTCGAAATCACATTCATTGTATTATGCTCGTAATTTTATGTAAAGAAGTTGATTTCAACCACGAAAAAGTTTATGGTAGAGTTCTTACTGATTTACATACAATTGAAGATGAAGGAATTAAAATTATCGGTAAAAAAATTAAGGGATCAGTTGTTTTTATAACTGGTGATAATTTAGGCAGTCATGGCTTTGGGAGGTTTTCTCGAAAGTTTTTCTTCAGCAATTTAATTTTGTAGATTTCGTTTAATAACAAAAAAAAAGTTTTTTCTCAACGATGAGTTTCTTTTAAATTTTAAATTTAGAACTGTAGAAATGTATAAAAACAGTTTAAATCAAATTGGAAATAAAAATTACGAAGGAATTAAATTTGACTCAATTTTCAATAAATTAAAACATTTTCATGTTTGTTCACCAGGGTTGTCTCTATGTGCAGGTAAAGATCTATTTGAAGGAGCCTATGACTTAAAATTTGTTATAGATTATTTGATTAGAAGTGAATGGTTTACATTAAGCGAATTAAATAAACGCATAGATTCTTTCAGTTATTGTACAGAAGATATGAGTGATAAGCCGCTTACTATTTCTGCTACAAGCGATATAATAAGCGGAGGTGTCTGTCAGATTTGGAATTTCTTAAGAATTTTACCTATATTAGTTGCGGATAAATTTAAAGATGCACACGATCCTGTATCGTGTACTTTATTATTACTAAATGATCTTGTTGAAATAGTTTGTTCTCCCACAATTCATAGATCTATTTTACCTTATCTTCAATCGGTTATTTGTGAATACATGTACTTACGTAAAACTTTATTTCTTACGTATTGTTTAAGACCAAAGCATCATTATATTTTACACTATCCAACATTAATTTGTCAAATTGGGCCTTTAAAAGTCTGGACTCTACGTTTTGAGAGTAAGCACTGTTTCTTCAAACAAGTAATGCGTTACAATCTTAATTTTATTAACGTTACAAAATATCTAAGCGAGAAGCCTTGTCCGGTTAGGATCAGAGATACGATTAGAAGTAAAAGTAGGGGAGATCACCCTACAGTAGATAATGATCCTACAGTAGATAATCCTAAATTATAAGCACAAAAATAAGTAAAATAATCGATTATAATTTTAATATATTAACACGTATCGTGTCTTAACTATTAATTGTATTAAATTAATTATTCAACATCTATAAGTATTTTTAATTAACGATTATCTACTGTAGGATCATTATATACTGCAGGGTGGTCTCCCCTACAGGAAATTACAGTTTTTCAATCAACTACGTACAATTGCAACATTGAATCAGCCAGAAAAAGGGCATCTTTACCAGATAATGTTCAGCAGTGTAATAAAATAATATATAGAGGGACTGAATATAAAAAGGGTTATGTACTTCCATTAAGCCAAACAAGTTACCAGTATAATGTTGTTTTTTGAAAAATATGCTTACTTCTATGTGATGATACAGATATCTATATTTTATTTGAAATTCTAAATACAAGCATTGAACCACATCTTTCTGCATATGAAGTTGGTGAACTTATTTCTTATCGATGCCGTCGTCTTGATGAAGTCTTTGATTTCAAACCACTACCAATCTATCAAATTGGAAACAAAAGGTATATTAAGCTTTCGCATGGTTATGTTTCGCAAGAACTGTAATGGTAATTTTGACCAAAAAAATGTTTTTTATAATTCTGTATTTTATATTTATTATATGTATATTTATTTATGTTATATTTTATTATATATTTTTAAAATTATAATTTAATTTTTGAAAAAATTGAAATTATCGGGCAAATGATTATAATCACTGTCATTACACAGGCCCACAAAAAAATAAAAGTGGTCTGAACTTTACATGTGACAAGGCTACCCTTATGGATTTTGAGCCGCTGAATCCGAATCCGGCCATAAAATATTTCCTAGACCCTACAATTTTCCCCTAGGCCAGGGTAAATGTTTTAAATTTTTGAAGCTTCAGGTTCCGTTGAAGTTATATTTTTCCATGAAAAAGTTAATGGACAAACGTGGTTTGTACGTATTTCGGGTCGCACATTCCAAGTATGACCTTTGCATTTTTGTAAAGTACCTTTGAATATCCCTAGCCTAGGGGAAAAAGTGCATTAATGGGAAAAACTTGAGGCTTAACGGATCTTTTGTTTGTGAACGGAAAAGCTGATGCCTTTCCGTATTTTTAACTTCTGATTTCATATCTGACAAAATAAGTTTTCTGCAGTACCTCGGATTTTCCCTAGCCTAGGGAATTTTTTATATTAGATTTTCCGACGTTTCCTTGTTTTTTTATCGTCAACCGCCCTTTGAAGAGGATTCTTTCTGCGTCTTTTTCTTGCACTTGCAATTCCATTTCGTTGCCGCACCATTTTGTTCCGTATTATCTCACATGCGGCAAGTCATACCTGCGACATATCACATCTGCGGCATGTCACATCTGCGGCTTGTCACATCTGCGGCATGTCTCATCTGCGGCATGTCACAACTGCGGCATCTCTATCTAACGGCTTCTCTCTCACGCGGCATTTCTCACAGTGAAATTGACACTTTTGCGGCATCTCTCACCAGTGGCAAGTCTCACAATGGCATCTCTCTTCTTCAGAAAATTGTTTAAGTCCAAACAAAAAAGGCAAAACTCCGGGAAGTCTCCCAGCGGCATCTCTCGCCCATGAAAATGTTCTAACTAGTTGTAAATTTGGTCATTTTCAAAACCTACCATCTATGAAACTACTTGAAAATTTTTTTTGGGCGAGAGATGCTGCTAGGGAGACTTGACACAATTTCGCCATCTTTACAACTAATTTGAACATTGTCTTAAGCGAAATATGCCGCCGGGGCGACTTTCCGCAGTTTTGCAATTTTTAGAACTACTTAGAAAATTTTCTTGGGCGAGAAATGCCGCCTGGAAGACTTGCCGCAGTTTTGCCATTTTTAGAACTACTTAGAAAATGTTCTTCGGCGCGAAATGCTGCCTGGAAGACTTGCCGCAGTTTTGCCATCTTTAAAACTACTTAGAAAATTTTATTCGGCAAAATATGCCGCTGGGGAGACTTGCCGCAGTTTTAAAATCTTCACAACTACATAGAAAATTTTCTTGGGCGAGAGATGCCGCTGGCGAGACTTTCGGCTGGTGAGAGATGCCGCAGATGTGACAATTCATCCTGGAAGACTTTCCGCAGATGTGGCAATTAGTCCTGTGAGAGTTGCCGCAGAATTGTCACTTGGATTTGGTATTGAACATTTTTCCCGGGTGAGAGATGCCGCTGGAGAAACTTGCCGTGGGTGAGAGATGCCGCAGATGTGACAATTAGTCCTGGGAGACTGGCCGCAGTTCTGCCACTTTGATGTGTACTTGAAAATTTTTCCCGCATGAGAGATAACACTGGGGAGGCTTGCCGAGGTTAGGAGATGCCGCAGATGTGACAATTAGTCCTGGGAGACTTGCCGCAATTTTGCAATTTTCATATACACTTAAAAAAATTTTTGGAGTGGAGAGATGCCACTCGTGAGAGATGGCGCAAAGATATCAATTTCACTGTCAGAAATGCCGCGCATGAGAGAAGCCGCTAGGTAGACATGCCGCAGATGTAAAAATGCCGCAGTAGTGACATGCCGCATGTGAGATGATATGGACCCCTCAATTTCTTTGATGTAGTGATGAAAGCGTTCTCCCTGTTCTTCACTGTAATCACTAAGATTTCCAGGTACCTTGATGCCGAATCTGTTATCTTAGCTACTGAAAATACGCAAATATATATCTTTACTTCGTCAAAATGGAACCTCTCTGGAAACTCTGGTTTGCTCGGGGTTTTACTTTTTCCCCTAGGCTAGGGAAAAGCTAAGTTACTGCAGAAAACTTCTTCTGTCAGATATGAAATCAGCAGTTAAAAATAGGGAAAGACATCAGTTTTTTCGTTCACACACAAAAGCTTCGTTAAGCCTCAAGTTTTGCCCATTAATTCACTTTTTCCCCTAGGCTAGGGATGTTCAAAGATACTTTACACAAATTCCAAGGTCAGACTTGAAATGTGCGACCCGAAATACGTACAAACGACGTTGGTTCATTAACTTTTTCGTGGATAAATATAACGTATATAAATATAATAAAATGGATATTTTGTCAAAAAAGTGAATATTGTACTCTCTTAACAAAAAGACTAACAAAACCTTTTTTTATTTCTCAGGTAATATTGCAGGATGATGGGACTGAAATAGACGATGATGATATACTTTTAGAGTATGCTACCAATAAAAAAAAGTACATTAGTTTTACAAATTGTCGATAAAAATACTTGCAATATTGCTATGGAAAGTAAAAATGACAATAACAGAAAAGAACATACACCTGCCAGTACTTTATATCAATCGAATCCTGTCAGCTGGCGCGCTGTCGTAAAATGTACGACAACTGCGCAAAACACCCCTCCGCCTCCCTACACGTACGACTTATTATTATGCGCTGAGCTTCGACCTATTCCAAGATCAGTCTCTCTCTGAACTCAAGGCAGACGATTGTGCAAAGAATTGTTTGTTATAGGGGTAAATTTTAGGGATTGTTCAATATTACTGGTAGGTTCAGAGCATAAGCTGGGGCTTTATGAAGGTGACCCGGGGCTTCTGTATTCAGTTTAAAAATTTTATGGCTGTTTTACATGAAGACATTTAGGAATTGTTTCCTTCAAACTGATAGTGATGAATTTGGGGGGTTGTTGAATATTATTGATGGTTTCGGAACATAAAATAGAGGTTTTTGAAAGTGACCCTGTGCGAATATTTTCAATGTACAAATTTGATGTTTTTTTTACATGGAGAGACTTTCGAATTGTTTTTTTTTTAAATAAAAAGAGCTGTTTTTGGGCTTGTTCAATATTATTTTAAAGCTAGAAACATAATATGGAGTTTTGTAAAGGTGACGCTTTTGTGACTATTTCTTATTTGAGAATTTTACGGCTGTTTTTCATGACAACATTTTGAAATTGTTTCGTTAAAAGTGATGAGGTTGAATTTTAGGGGTTGTTTAAAATTATTGATAGGTTCAGAGCATAACATGGGGCTTTAGGAAGGTAACCCGTGGCTTCTGTAGGCAATTTAAAAAAAATGGTCTGTTTCACATGGAAACACTTTGGAATTGTTTCGTTAACTTGGATAAACCCGAACGACGTAAAATTTACGACAAGCACTCGCTCAAGATAAATTACAGGGCGCGCCCGCTGAAAGGTTATTGCAAAATATAAACACCATACAAAAAAATGTTTACGAGTAAAATAATGTATTTTTAATTACTTTCAAATTCTAACAACATATCTACTGGTTGCATTTCATCTAGCCCAAGTCCAAGTACATATAGTACCAGACAAATTATTATAAATCTGAAAGAAGTTTTATGGAATAAGTTACCAAAAGCAATAGTCCAAACAATTGAAGAGTGAAATCATTATCATGTGAAAATAAAAGGAGAGTAAGTAAGCTAATAGTTGACTTAGATGATAGAAATCTTACATGATACATCATGCGGCACAGCAGGAAAAATTGCTACAGAAATATGCGATACTTACCCTCAAACCTTTTCTAACAAGCTACCAGGGCAAGAAGATATATGGTCTGATGGGTTTAAAACATTAAGAACGAGAATTTATAACGCAGTTTCGTATAAAAAAGGAGTAGGCATTCCTTATAAAAGAAAAACATTACATGATAGTGAAGATGAAGAGTTGGAAGAAATTGAAAAAGAAGTTTCAAGAAAGCAAGACGAGTATGGATGTGTGCGTTATGCTCCACCATTGCCAGATTCAGAAAATTCGAATACTCAGAAAGAAAAGCAACTAAAGTTGGTAGAAATGTATAGTATACAAGATGAAAACAAAGCTGAAAGTTTAAAATTAATGGAAGAAATATATCCAACAATAAGAGCATTAATTAATGAACAAAAACGAAATCTCAAACAACTTTTTGAAGAATGGCCATTTTTAAAAGAAACCGAACATTTTCTTGAACACGCCGCTTTATTATTAGATAAAAAGGTGGCACAATATTGGACCGATTCTCTAAGTACAAGAACAAAAACAATCAGACTATTTTTTCGAATGCAAGAAAATATAAAAGGAAAGGAAGATATTATTCATTCTATTTTTGATGAATGTAAAAGAGAATCTCAAGGACGAAAAGATAAACTACATGAATTTTTACTGATTTTTCCTTTGTTAATAAATTACTTTGATGAAAAACGTGATTCGCTATTTAAAATTGTCAGTGTACGTATTTTCTATAAAATATCTTTTGTAATAACAATATAGTTTTACAATATATTTTATTATTTTATTTTAGGAGGATGCAACAATTGAAAAATTGTTAGAAATAGCTGAAAATGAATACCCAATACTAATGATAAAAGGTAAAAAAGTTTATTTTCAGAGGTCAGTTTCAACACTGAGAAAAAAAAATTTTGGATGCAAAGAAATGCATTTCTTTGATTCCATTTATTTGATCAAAAAAACCGTTCACTTAATTGTATTGAATATTGCTTAAAAGCAACAAACTCATGCATTGATTCAAAGAAATCATTTCTTTAGACGCCATTTCTTTAAAATAAAGACATATTTCTTGGTCTCAGAATATAAGCTAATTAACTCAAAGAATTGATATTTTTAAAACTAAGAACCTAGTTTCCTTGAATCTCGCTTTCGCATCCAAAGAAATATTTCTTTAATTCAATGATTTTGAGCCTTTGAATTAAAAAAACATTATATTTCAAATAAGTAATTCATCGATGCGTGAAATAAATATTTTGGCTTCTTTGAATCAAAGAAATATTGAGATAAATGAAAGCAATTTTAATTAAGTGAAAGTGATATTTCTTTCATATAAGGGAATTGATACTGTTGTTTTAATAGAACATGGCATTAGTCCAATAAAGTAATTTGTTCACTTAAGTAAGTAAAACGATTTATGCCCAATAAATATTTCCTTCAAGTGAAGAAATATATTTTTGAAATAACTTTATGCATCATTCGTTCGAAAAAATATTTTTGTAAAATTGTTTATTTGTACTGAGTAGTTCAGAACTATGCCGCCAGGTGCGCAGAGTTTATGGTCTCA
>CAKNWU010261824.1:0-11065 GCA_932072015.1 Andricus quercustozae
AAATTGATTGAAATACCTTGAGATTTTCAAAAACCCTTACAATCATTGAAATCTATAGAAACCTTATAAAATCCCGTAAATTCCTTTAAAATATCTTAAAACCTTATGGGTCCTGTAAAAAGATCAATGAAAAATTCCTTCGAATCTTTTAAGAATCTCTAAAATACTTAAAAGTGAAAGCTCTTGGAATGCCTTAGAAGTTTTAAAAATACCGTAGAATCTTGAAATCCCTTCAAATTATTTAATTCTATTAAAAATGTCTCCGAGACTTTAAAAATAATCTAAAATATCAAAAGAATTCAAGACAATTCGGAAATAGTTATAGACCTGAGATGAATAGTGATCAACTTTTCATTTATAAAAGTGACTTGATTATATTATCATTAATTATTTTTCACATTTACTTCTTGTGGGAATTCCCTGATATTTACTATTTTGCCTCAAAATCCCTGAATCTTGTAAGCTTTGATTAAATATTTAAAGTTCCATAATGGGCTGCAAATAGGGTACCATAGGGTACCAACCAAATATTGAATTTCTACCAAAATCTTGTCCTTACTGTATAAACCGGGGGTTAATTTAAAGTTTTAGTGTATGTCGACCTCACGTAGATGGGGAAATTTGGACATACTTAGTAGGGTTTAATTTTGTATATGCAAATGTACATGTGAGTAATTAAAATAAAATATTTTAATTTGAGTGTCAATAATAGATTCATCATCATACACTTTCCGAATCATATGACTATGGTTTCCAAACATCAATAGCCAAGTTTTTAGTAAAATTAAACGCAGACTCTTTGTTCGGTGCGTTCTGAAATTTCGAAGACAAGGGATTAAACTGCAAACAAAAAAAGTAGCAATTTCAACCAAACAATTGAATTTCCAACAAAAAAGATAATTTTGAACAAAAAAAAATTACTTTCATGCCAAAAAAGATGACTTTTCTATAAAAAAGGGAATGTGCCACAAAACAGTTGAATTTGCGACCAAAAAGAATTGATTTTCAACCAATAAAGCCTGGATTTAAAAAAGTGACTAAAAAGCGCCTTGCTTATCTGCCAGCCATATATTTTATTTGTTTTACGATTAAATTTCTACAAAATGGCAAGGAGAGATGCTAAGTTACTTTTTTCAGTTTCAGAGAACTTTCGCCTATTTCGATACAAGGCCCCGGCCGCAGGTCTATTTGAAATGAATAAATACTATCAATAATAATACAGATGAATATTTATAACGAACTTTTACTTTTAAAATAGTTATTTGTGACACAAGGACCCTAAGTGGCACTCCGACTCGTACTGCAATTTACACAAGGCAAACTGATACTCACGGGTCGAGTGTCACATACTATTTTTTATCATCGCTGATGTATAATTAAATCCATTTTGATAATTAGGTATTTGTATATCAATGTTTAAAATCTTAAATGCTCTCCATTGAGTGACGGAAAATCAAATAGAAATTTTGAACTTATTTTGAAATTAGGTTTGATCTTTATTATAATCAATCTATTTACCGGCGCCTTCATTGCGTAAATAAGGAATAGTAACAATGGATCTAACCCGTAGCGTACTTTTCGCTTTTGGCATTATGCATTAAAATTAAATATTTCAAATGAAAATGAGTCTTCAAACCGTCACTTGAACCATATCATCACTTACAAATTATGAAAGTTACGACAATACAACAAAACGTCGGACGTTTTGAATAAACAAGCGCTATGTATAAAAATTTAATATCCTATGTGAACATTCTTGAATCACACTCAGTATTATTATTGTACTTGCTCATTGTTTGTAATTATACGTAATAAAATTAAAATACCAGATGTCGTATGTTCAGCGACTCTGAGTAGATGCTGCTGCAATTTTCCAATTATATTAACCCGATGTAGTTCCGCGCCAAACCATAAAACTAGCCATGCTAGAGTCACAATAATGCAAACCGGATCGAGACCACATCGAAAATCGAGACCACATTAAGCAATTTCAGCCAAGTTCTACGAGCATATTATGATTAATATATTGACAAATCAAATAAACTTGAGTTCATTATTGTTTAGTTTTACGGTTTACAGAGACTTTAAAGATTATACGAACCTTACGAAAAAGTATTGGTAAGTATTAGATGCAATACTTTTCTTTCATAAGGGGAAGTGCAGAAATAATTTGTGGTGTAGACATTTGGGATCAAATAGATGTGAAGCTAATACAGTTTACAAAAATTGCACATATTCTTCAAATAAAACAAATTGCACATTACGATGTAGCATGTAGTACCTGTGTCTACAAGTTATTTATCAACTGCGTAATCTATATCAACATAACACGATACCGAAGAATTCGTATGACTAATATTTGAGGAAACTCCGGTGTATATAAAAAGCATGGAAAATTTTAAAGTATCAGCATGTTTCCTGTAAAGTCAGACTAAATAGAGTAATAAAGTTAATAAGAGCTCCAAAGTTATCTTCAAACTCGCAAGATCCTTAAAAAGCCAGCTTTATATTTTTTAATTTTTTTCAATTCAATTTCTAGAAAATGGCAGATGCAAATAATAATATGAACTACATTAACTGCATAAACTGTAAAAATTGTAAAAACTGCGTCAATTGTCAAAATTGTTCTGATTGTACGGATTGCAGCGATAGTCAAGGTTGTACTCTTTGTGCAGGTTGTAAAAAATGTGTAAATTGCAGTTATTTTACGACATGCACAGGTTGTAAAGGATGCACAAATTGTACATTTTGTGAAGGCAGTACATATTGTAGAACTTGTACGGATTGCAATACTTGTTTTAAATGTAGGAGTTGTACAGAATGTACAAATACTAAGAATTGCACAAGTAAAACAAATGTCCATAATCAGATTTACTAGTTATACAGTCCTCCTGGCACGTTATCGAATCGTAGAAATTGTAGAAATTTTATCTATTCTAAATTTGTATACGCATTGCGCAAATTTTACAAATTCAAAAACTTCTACAAAATTTTAATAAAAAATGATACAAGTTCAAATGGCAAATACTTCTGTAAAATTTCAAATATCTAATTTCACAGAAAAATGGTACTACATGATTACTATAATATAGTGAAATTACAAATGTACAACTGTACGATTTAACATGTACATGTTTACTGTACTATTTCATAATTGAAAATTTACGATTTTAAAATTGTACAATTAAGCACTCCTAAAAATGTGTACGTAAATTTAAATTTTCACAATTGTTACATGGAAATATTTGATAAATCATGCGTTAGGGTTATTAGCATTATTAGCATAGTATCAATATCGAAAAAAATGTCCTACTTCGTAGGTTTTTTATTTTCAAAGTTTTTCTTAGTTTTCAAATGTACTTTATAATTTACGGCTTTTCATATTTAACTTGGCTTTCATGCAATATATGGTTGCCCGACTTCTCGCAGAATCATATGCAGAAGAACGAAATTTCAAAAATTAAAAATGCTATATTTGCGAAAATAAAATAGCATTTTAAGTCAGTTATTGTAAATATCACAATTGTAAAAAGAATATTCTTTAAATTTTAGAATTTTTGAAATTCGTATGTCATTTGTAAATGAAAATGGAATATTACTGTTAATTTTATTGGAGTTTAGGAGTTATATAATTGATTCTATAAATTATAAGTTAAGTATTGATCTCTACACATTTCCTTAACAATAAATACCAATTTCAAAATGTAGTATATAGTTTATTTACTCTTATTTTTTATTACTTTCTACCAAATAGTTAAATTTTCAACTTACAACAAATTTATTCAAAGTAGTTCAACTTACCAAGCTGTAGAATTTTCAATCAACAAAATGGAATAGATACATTTTTAGTTTGAAAAATTAATTTTCAATCAAAGAATACGAATTTTCAAGAAAATAGTTGAATCTTCAAAGAGATGAATTTTCATCTAAAATGATGAATCTTAAAAAAATTAATTTTTAACAATAGAGTTCAGCATTCAACGATATAGTTAAATTTTCTACCAAAGAGATAAATTTTAATTACCAGAAAAAATTATCAACTAAGTGGTTCAACTTTCAACCAAGTATCAGTTGAATTTTTTACCAAAAAACATGACCTTTTAACAAAGTAGTTGCAATATTCAACAAAATAATTAAATTCTTAACCAAATAGTAGAACTTCTAACCAAACGAGATGAATTCTGAACTAAAAATATGATAGTAGGCTTTTCAACAAAAAATAGTTGTGTTTTCTGATTAGGTTCTATTATTTCAGTTTGCAATTTCAGTTTGCAATTCTTTTCTTTATCATCAGGAAATGTACTAAATGATATCTAAGTTCGAAACCTTACTTCCACTGTAAGCGCGACTCCCCTTCTCCTCAAATTTATAACGTAGTTTATTTGCGGTACCGTATGCTCAAGATAATTGAGCTCAAACATATGTTATTTAATATACCTTTTTATAGATATAGTTATAATATAAATATATAATATAGATATAGTTTCTAAACATTTTGCGGATCGTATATATGGTATCGTTAGTACAGTTTGCAAAACTTGTAAATATTTAAAGAGAAGGAATTACGCCTTACATTGTAGAATGTGATGGGTATGTGTAAACGAGTTATTTATCACTTGCGTTATCTATTCGTAGCATAAAACGATACCGAAGAATAAGAATGACTAATTTTTGAGCAAACTCTGATGCATATAAAAAGCATGAAGTAGTTTGGACTTATCAGTATCAGTACATTTCCTACAGTCAGACTGAGCAGAGTAATAAAGTTCACAAGAGCCCCAAAGTTATCTGCTAAGTCGCAGGATCCTCGAAATTAGATTAGCTATTCGTATATCAGCTCGTTGTTTATCTGTCAGCCATATATTTTATTTGTTTTTCAATTACGTTTCTTTAAAATGGCAAGGAGAGACGCAAAATCACTTTTCTTGATTTTCAATTTATTTGCAAATGTATTGTATCTTTCCATACAAGTTGTATCAAGTGCAGTAGATGCTAATAGAAATACAAATTGTATCAACTGCATAAACTGTAAAGATTGTACAAACTGTGTGAATTGCTTAAATTGTTCTGATTGTACGGATTGCAGAGATAGTAAAGATTGTACTGATTGTACGGGTTGTAAAAATTGTACATATTGTAGCGATTGTACGGGTTGCAATGATAGTCGAGGTTGTAGTGATTGTACGGGTTGCAGAAATTGTATTAATTGTAGTGACTGTGTGACATGTACACGTTGTTCAGAATGTAGAAATTGTACGACTTGTGAAGGCTGTAATGACTGTACAAGTTGTACAGGTAGCAAAAATTGTTCCAATTGTATTAGTTGTACAGGTTGTACAAATACTCGGAATTGCACAGGTGTAACAAATGTCCGTGATCACACTTGTTAGTTGTACTGACCTCCCGGATCGTCATCGAATTGTAGAAACTTCATAAATTATAAAAATTGTATAAACAACCCGAAAATTTTAAAAATTCAAAAGCTTCTACAAACTTTTACCCAAAAATGATATCTTGTAAAATTGAACAATATCTAATGTAAAACTTGACCGTAAAATTGAACGGTTTTGTACAATATCAGTGTTCTTGAATTTTTTTAAATAGCTTATTTCTCATTTGTATTATACATAACTTCATGAAGAACAAATCTTTAATAAGTGACTTTTGAAAATACAAGCACACCGTCATTGTATTTTCACTAAAAAATTTCACAGTTTTAGACTGCATACGATATGATTACAATACTGCCGTACAGTTTCAAAATTGTATAATTAGAACGATTTTAAAAAATTGTACATAAATTTAAGTTTCTACAATTGTTACGGATAACATTTTGACAAATCATGTATTAATGTTATTACCATAATAAGTATGGATTATATATCAAGCAAAAATTTGCTATCTCATAGGTTTTTATGGGGCTCTTAGTTTGTAATGTACTTTATCCACAACTCTTCATATTGAATTTGGAATTGATGAAATATATGGTATGCATAGTCCTTGTACCGTTTCAATAATTGCTTGCCGCTTCTTATAATTTTCAAACACAGTTCACTGCGAGACTGATTTTTTAAGCCAATTGGAGATGTGTCAAAGATAAAAGAATTGTTTGATTTATGCACATTATAATTTAGAGTATCGGTTTTATAATGTTCATGTTTTTATTATTCTTGTTATTGAACACTTTGGACTCATCACCTTCGGCAAAGTGAATTTACTGTAATTTTAATCATTTAAGTCTCCAAAGATTAAAATTATCAAATTTATTTTGTGTACAAATAGCAATTTTTTTCCTTTTAATTTCGATTCTTTTAATTTTCAAAACCTTGATCTAATCGCATTGAAATTTTTGATTAGGGAAAATGGTAAAATATAACGTCAGAGTTTACCGACTTTCTCATGTAGTTTCTTGATCGCCGTCCTATTTTATAAAATAAAGAAGATATCCATAAAGTTAAATTTTAAGTAAATTTCAAATTCTGTTGTAATTTCAGGCTCAGTTACACCAAACCCACAACCAGGAAATACAAAAACTGGAGTTCCTCTCGATTTCTTGGAGAACTATATATGCAGAAGGACGAAAGAGTTCTAATTATTCTCCAACAAACAATTACTTGTCGCATTTCAATCTGTACGTCACTCATCCAATTGAATGTCAAAAAAGGATGTTCATATATGAGTAATAGAAGTATAAAATATATAACCAAAAATTACAAAATGCTCTATTTGCAAGAATCAAATAGCATTTTAAGTAAGTTTTTGTAAATATCACAATTGTAAAAAGCAAATGCTTTAAATTTTAGAATTTTTGAAATCCCTATGTTATTGCTGGATAGAAAGGAAATATTACGGTCAGTTGGTTTTAATGGAGTTCAAAATATACGAATATGTGAATAATTATATAAATTGTGAATTAATTTTTTATTCTAGACAGCCCCTAATCAATAAATAATAATTCTTAAGAAGTAGTATACAGTTCAGTTACTTTATATTTAGATTATTTTTTATCAAAATGTTCTTAATAGAACATTGAAAACTTCCAATAATTTTCCGAATAATGATCCTTAATGTTGCACATTATATGGCTAATTTCCACAATTGTCTTAAAATGTCTTTATGGGGGCATTCCAATGTGAACGCATAAAAAAAAGCATATTTTCAATCATTTTTTTCTCGGGAACTATTGTATATAATTAAACGAATGTTTTTTCTCTTAAAGGTATGATCAAGAAGAGTGAAAAAAAATGTGTATGGTAAAAAAACGTGTATTTATTTAGTTATAAAATAAAATGCATGTGTACAAAACAAAGTTTTCTTCTGGCACAGGTGATTTTGGCTCTCCTGGTGATCCGACACAGAAAATCGAAAGAGTTTATTAATCTATGTTATCGCCCCTATGATCCGAACCTCCACTTTTTTATTTTATCGAAAATTAACACATTGGTGTCGTTTCTTGTGAAACAGAGAGAAAAAAACACTTTTTTGCACCATAAATCAGGTGAAATTATAAGTTGGATTCAAATATCAACAACTTGGAGGTTCGGACGATAGCCATGATAGTGCTGAATATCGTGTTAAAATTTGATGTCGATACGCCAGGTCATTTTTGAGAAATCACCTGCGCCAGCAGAAAACTTTTTTTGTTTTACACAGATGCATTTTATTTTATAAATAAATACATATTTTTTACCGGCATACAAATTTTTTGTTCCATTATATAAAATTATTCCCGAGAAAAAAATGATTGAAAATATTATTTTTTTTATGCGTTCACATTGGAATGCCCCCTTAAAGGGCAGTTTGAACTGCGCGTCAAAACTGCCGTATAAAGTCTTTTTAAGGCAGTTCGCAGAAGTGGTAAACTCATTATCGCATTGACGTTTAACTTAAAAGAATGATTGTGAATAGCAATTGGACTAGCACGAAGTAATAATATACCATAAATTATTGATTAATTATTATAACTTATCGATTAATTAAGATAAATTATTGGAAATATATAAAATTGTAATTTACAAAATTAGCAACAATTTACAAAATTTCACAAATGTCCACAAATGTCAAAAATTACGAAATTTTGGTGTAATTTCTGGTACTAATGTCTTAAAGATATTGTATGATGAGTTTCTTCTTCGACGAAGAAGACATTTATTTAATATTTCGCATTCTTTCTACAGTGGAAAGATATACATTTGTAATGCACGTTCGAGTTTAATGATTGAAAAAAAAATTTAATTAGAAAAAAAGTAAGGTACATATTCTTAATTGTGCACAACTTTAAAGTTACAACGGTCATTCCCTTTTTGACACTTATTTATAATGTTTCTTGAACTTATGTATCACAAAAAAGTATTAAATTACTTTATTTGTATTAAGCAACTTGATATCAAAATGCAAAGATACAGAAAAATATTACATTCATATCCATATTATAGAACAGAGAAGAACTAAAATTGCACAATATAAAATTGAATTGAATCAGATCAGACTATTCAACAGTCTTTTATTGCACGCAATAATGAATAAAAAATGTGTTTCAACAGTTAAAACTAAAATCAGACTTACAGCTGAAAACGCTCTAAAAAAAGGAGGAATATGGTGATTTTTTACGAAAATAGAAGAATAATAGGTGCATAAATGAATGGAGGTACCATATTCAATTCAACTTGAAACGCTTAAAATTCGTAAGATTTCAAGTTAAAATATATTGCCAATTGATTAAATCGTATAGTCCTTTATACCTCGAAAATTAGAAACGTAAACTTGGTGCTAAATTGTGCCAGACTTGTGCACATTCGTGCAATAAACGGTTTTTTGAAAAATCGAAAATTACGGACAGAATTTTTAAAAAAACTTTTTTTACTAGAACAACTTATTATTGGCAGAAAACAAAAGTTTATGCTAGGTAGCTCTAAGGGTTTACACTTTTAAGCAGCAAAGTGAAATTCCAGAAACCTGGTCTTTAATATAAAATAAAGAAATAAAAAATTGTTTAACTTCATAAAACATAAACTTGTGCTGATTTGTGCTCGACAAAAAAAAAATTTTTTCCCCCTTTGACCAAATTCCGTTAGACTTACAGTTTTCATTTAAACCCCAAGAGTATCAAACTAAAAAAAAACATACAAAACCCAACAAAAAATCAAAACTTGTGCTGAGTTGTACTCAACAAATGCTATCTGTTCCCTTTTAAATAATACTGCGAGACCAACAGTTTTCATATTAAAGCCAAAATTGCCAAAGCCAAAATGTTACAAGGCAACAGTTGATATCACAATATTTTCTTAAAGGGAAAACAATAATTTATCCAGCACAAGTCAGCACAAGTTTTTGTTTTTCGAAATTTAATTGTTTTTGAGTCTACTAGGTTTTCTGACTTTGGCGTTTTGGTTTTGTTTGAGAACTGTTGGTCTCACAGAGTTTTTTATATGAAAATATATTGCATTTGTCGAGCACAAATCTGCATAAGTTTTGGTTTTTCGAAATGATAAAATTTTTTATTTTTTTGAACGATTAGTTTTTTGGAATTTTACTTTATTGCACAAAATTTGGTATACTTCATGTCGCGTTGCTCAACCTTTCGTTTTGCGCTTGCCAAAAATTTCGAGTCTAGCAAACAAAAGTTTTTTATTGGTTATATTTTACAGAATTCAACTCTTTCTCCTATTCCCCCTTTTTTAAAAGTTTCCCCTTTTTCCTTGTTTTCTGGTTTTTCTCGTTAAATCAGAACTGAATTAATAGAACCCAATAAGAAAATCCAACTATTTTTGTTCGCAAGTTAACCGTTTCTTTGTTGAAAGTTGAACTACTTTGTTGAAAATTAATTTCTTTGGTTACAGATTCATTATTTTAGATGAAAATTCATATCCTTGGTTGCAAATTTAACTATAATGTTGGTTTTTTTAAGCTAAAATTCTTTTTAACTGCATATTTAACGGTTCCATTTTTTTTTTGTGAATCCATATTTCTTCGTTAAAAATAGAAATATTTGGTTAAAAATTAATGGATTTTGTAGAAAATTCGTCTTTTTTGTAGAAAATTAATCTTCTTGTTTGAAAATTCATCCTTTTGGTTGAAGATTTAACTCTTTGGTTTAACATTCGTCTATTTTATTGAAATAGGAATAGAAGTCTTAAGAATTTGAAGCGTGCTCCTATTTTCATGAAAAATCCACCTATTCACCCTATTTTGAGAGAATTTTTGGCTGTGAACTATGATTTTATTTATAATTTTTAAAACACAATTTTGGTTTATTATACAAAATAAAGTGACTTGTGTGCATGTTAAATAAAAGTTTAAAGTCTACTGAATATGTCTGATTTGATTCTATTCTAGTTTACACTATAGAATTTGAGTTTTTCTCTAAATGAAAAATTTTCTCTAAAAAATATGTCAATAAATGTGATATTTTTCTGTATCTTTGCATTTTGAAATCAAATATCGAAATAAAAATAAAGTCATTTCATAAATTTAATGTAACAATTTCACAATAGTGATATTTGGAATAAATGACCTAAAATGTTGTATTATTTTCACAAATGGAGCATTTTTGAATTTTTGATTACATATTTTATTTGCATTACTCATATATACATCCATTAACATATAAAGAATGTAACGTTACTTAGTGTATCTTAATTTTCCTCTTCCATGGGAGACCGTCAGACAATACCCCCTTAAATTACCTTCAAGATCCAATTTTTTTTATATTCCATTAAATATACATACGCATAAAGTATACATTTTCAGTTTCTTTATTTGTTAGAGTAACGCACATAGAGATTTGCGATACTGTAAAAGTGAAAAGATAATGGAAAATTATTTTTGTGGATCCTTTTGACTGATCCTTTCGCCCTTCTGCAAATTATTCTTCGAGAAGTCGGAAAACTCTGGGTTTTGGATATCCCGGTAGTGGTTTTGATGCAATTGAGCCTGAAACAACAACAGAATTTAAAAGAAGGAAAAGAAATCAATTTGCAATTTGATATGAAGACTTCATCGAGTAAAATTACGGTAAATTTATTTTTCCGAAGGTGATAAGTCCAGTGTTCGTCTACCAGTATTT
>CAKNWU010261835.1:0-16071 GCA_932072015.1 Andricus quercustozae
AAGACTATAATATAACCAAAAACAAAATTATCGGATTTGAAATAAATTGAACAGCGCAAAAGCAAGAAAAACATGAAATGCATTCTTATTTCTGTTTTAGCGACTTAAAATTACACTAATTTCGTAGCAATTTTCAAAACATCATTGTATCTCAAATAAAAATTTAAATCAGTGCATAAGAAATGTATTGAAATATTTATTTTGAATAAATGCAATTCTCTGTCTCTCCTAATGTTATACTAGCTTATTATCAATTAGAATCTTCTTTATTACGCGTAAAATAAAAATATCAGCAGCTCAATACTCGGAAGTTCGAAAGAGTTCGGCGAGAGTTCCTAAGAGTACAAATGACCTCGCTGAGTTTACAGCGAGGTTTACAGTGACCAACGCTGAATTGAGAAGATTTGAGAAGAGTACAGAAGAATTTACGTGATTCTCCCTGAGTTAGCGCGATTTCCTAAGATTTGGAAAGAGTTCTCATGAATCGGCCGGATCATAAGAAATTTCACTTGACCTGTTTTGAGTGAGGAATGACTTTTCACTCATTTTCACTCAGTGAATAGCCCCTCGTTTGAATTGTTACTAATATTGCACTAATAAACACTATTGCACTGATAATCGAAATTCCGTTCGCGAAGGACCAAATGTTTCGGATAACGCTGAAAAAACCTAGCTAAGTGGATTGGAACAGAAAGATGAGACACAATGACGATGTGACTGTACATTTATTAATTAAAATTCGCGAGAGTACGAATACTTAAAAATAAGTAGGAACTTTGAGACAATGGACTCATAGAGTCACTCGAAAATTGACAGAAGTCTCTCATGTGCCTAGACTATTTGCGTACTCAAAACTGACCAGTGCGAGTGCAACGCGCTGCGTTAAAATATAAAATGTATCGGTATGTGTGTGTGTGACACCTTAACCTGAGACAGTACATATAATAAACGAATCACCTCACATCCACTGACTACTAAAAACATGCCGTACCACTACACTATAGAATCACAGTCGTGATTAAATGTGGTATCCCGAACATACCTTTTTATCCGAATTTGCGGCTAGCTACACGTGTGGGGAATTAGACGTTGAAGTGCTCGAAAAGATTAGTAACTTTAACATGTAAGAGTTTGAAAATTCTACAGTCCTTAAATTCAAGATGAAAGGATTATTGAAAAATGTTAAAGTCTGTCATTGTATACATTTTAATTGTTGAGCATTTGGAATAAAAAATTTAGCAATATGTATTACTTTTAAATATTTTTTTTAGAATTTAATGAATTTATCATTTTTAGAATATCGATTACACATCAGAGGATTATTAATGTCAATTTCGTTCCATCCCTCAAGTAGAACTCTTAAGCGACAACTACTTCTCTCAGTAGTCGTATAGGGCTGAGCAGAAGCCATAAAAATAGACGTATTTCACAAATCCGGTGCAGAAATGAGATTTTTTCAGGTTAGATTCACAAGAACAATAGACCTAATCGAATCCTTAGCTTTTGCGTGGAATACATTTGTAATTATACGCTTCCCACCTGGCGGTGCCAAAGAAATCTGACAGAGAGCACAGCTGCGCATTCGCCTTGGTTTAACATGATCTCTTGTCAGTGCAGGCTCATTATAGAAGATGTATAGTTATTACACAAGTGGAATAATATCATTTGGTCTTTGGCAACTGGCGCCATGATTAGGAAAAGCATGGTCACACAAAGCACACCTTAATACGATGACGCATCAGAAAGCCCATGTTGATATTTGCCCATTCACGACAAGAGTTCCATTAACTGCGAGCAGCTGACCCATATTTCTTAAGACGATAATGCTGGATCAGTAATCTGTTAATCGGATGCTTAGTGTCCAAAATTATTGTCAATTCCATTCCTCAGGAAATGATTTTCGTTGAGTTTGTTTAAAGATTCGGTCTTCTGCTAGTTGAATTTCGGAAGCTATCAACTCGCATACAATACTGTCTTTTTCATGCTTTCTGTAGTAATCAATGAATAGTTGTAGCCAGGACAAGCTTCGAACTATATTTAGCCAAGATTAAATCTTCTGACGTCAATTAACTTATCTTCGATACTTACTACGAAAGAGAATTCTTTTTTCAGTTCCGTAGTCTTTTCGATTGGACCTTTTCCTCGTTTCTGAATAGGCCAGTTTTCTTCCGATCTAGAAAGATATTTAGATCTTGTAGATCAGCGGCTTGAATCTAGAGCTCCTTTCAATGCGTAGCCCTGGGAGCCTCGTCTGCTACGTTATCCTTTGTAGGCACCCATCTCCAGTCTGCCGTGGACGTCGAATCTACAATATCGGAAATTCAGTGCGCTACGATAGCCCAGGACTGTCTGTGAGTCAGATCAGAATATCTTGCGAGGGATGTGTAGACTCTACTCTTCTGTAATGAAAAGAGCAAGTCTGGTTTCATTACAGCACTCTGCATTTATAATCGCTGAACTGTCAATATCTTGATAGGAGCTACTCTAGTATTAGCTACTAACAGCGATGTCCTTGTCGTAAAATCTCCATTGAAGCGAAGATAGGCTACTGCTGCCATGGCCTGGGTACTGCATTTTAATTTCTGAGGTGCAGTACATTTTTGTAACGACCCCTATTTTTACGGGTTTTATGATTTATTTGGGAAAATATTGCTTTTATATACAAATATGCTACAAAGAAATTTTGTACTTCGTAAAAATACAACTTTTTTGAGTACAACATTTTTTGGTAAAGTAATTATTTTTTGAAAATATTTACAAAAATTAAAACCACGCTGATTTTTCATATAAAAAATTTAGATCACAATAAATTAATCATCTTTCTTGAAAAATCTTTTTGTATGTGATCAATAGTTTACAAGTGAAACTAGTTTTTACGATGAAAATAAAAAGTTCCTTGTAGTTTTTCTAATTTATGAAGAAGGATGTTGATTTTTCATAATGCACTTTTGTAACAGGCTTGAAGATCTTGAGGAACTAAAACTATTTTGTTGTATTTTTTCGTGAAAAATGTTTAGAAACCAATTCCAGATAATAATAAACAATAATTTTTTAGTTTATTTAAATCGATAGAAAGCCTATGTGTTGATAAATTTATTTCCTAAAGCCCAACAGTTTTTCACACGTAATTAATGAATTAATAACTTTGGTGCTTCTCCGAAAATTGTAGTTGAAAATTTTGGTACACAAATTTAACGTTGTATAGAGATATTAAGCTAATACCGAAGTATTTTTATATAGTGGTCGTGTTAAAAGAAGTTTTTTTTCGACAAGAATTGCAATGCTAAATTCAGAATAGCAGATTGGAGGTTTTGCGAATCAGTGTAATATAACGAATAATCTGTCAATTTGGACTTTAGAATTCAACCGTCAGCGACTCAATGGAGGTAGGGTTTAAAAAAAATGTTTTAAATCATTGAAATAAAGATTGTTCTTTTTTTTACATTTAACATTATTAAGTAGATTATCAGGGTTGCTTCCTATAATATTTGCTGTACAAAAATTTCCATGAGAATCTTTGTACGTGACTTTATACATACGAAACGTCACAGATAGTTTTCCATATAAAAACATCACAAATAAACATAGATATACATATCATTTTAAAAAAAGGTTAAACAAGCACCGAAGGGTCCCACAGGGTTCAAGTGCCATCTATGAAAATTACACTGGCTCCCAGTAGAACCGCGGTAAACTGCCCCTCTTGGCCATTTCTCACGACCGTGAGATGGGTGGCCACAGAGCATGACGAAGTCACAGCGACAGGCCGGCATCCATCTTCATCCCTCTGCATCCATCTCGCAAGTGCCTCAGCATGTTTTTGGCACGCGGGTATAGTTTCGAGTTTAGGAACCAGTAACCGTTTTGCACCTTCGAGAGCATCGATCACGAGGACAATTACTTTGACCGAATAATTTGGGTACATTTGATGCAATTCCTTTTAAGGTCTTGATACCTCTCCTCCTTTTCCTTCACCTTGGCAGTGATGTTTTAGTCGGCCGGAGCCGAGTATTCGATTACGAATATAATTAGTTTCTCGAAGTCCTGGAGAACGATATCAGGCCCCGAGTGTACAATTGAGACTGCTGTCCGAAAATCGTAGTTCCAGAAATTTTGGCACTTCTCGTTTTGGACAATTGACTATTTCCCTCGAAGCGTTCGACAGGGCAGAGTCGCGATCAACATCGTATGCTCGACAAAGATGGTAGTGAAGTACTCTTAGGCCGCATTGTGTCTGTAGAGACACGTCGTTTTCGCGTGAGTGGGACACCTGGATCGTGTGTGTTCTATAGGTACTCATTGTGTGCATGATACGTTCTGCACTAATCGCTGGGAACTTCTTGACGTAAAATGCGCTCGCGGTTTACTCCGGTGGGAATGACACCGCCGTTGGCATGCGATAATGAAACCCCTCTGTACCTGAATTAAGTTCTGATTAGCTCCTTCGACAAGGACTCGTCTACATTTTTGTGAAGTTTCCGAGCATTTTCTTATCCAGTAGCTGTTGGCGGAACTTTTCAACCTCTGCTTTCTTTACTTGGGCCTTTATAAGAATAATGCACTTCTGCATATGCATGATCTTACCGTGACGATATCAAGGGCCGTAAGCACGTGCTTCGCCCATGGAACTACTCCAAACGAGTAGAGCAGAACCGGGACGGTAAGCATGTTAGTCGCAGATACCTTGTTCATCGCAGAGAGATTGCAAGACCAAATCTGTCGAAGAACACCTTCTATAACTACGAGGTTCGTTTGATAAGTTTGGTAAAAAAGCAAGTAAAAATTTTCTTTTTTTGAAAAATTCTTTTTTATTTCTTAACGTAGTCTCTTGAGGTCTGCATACTTATTTCAGCAAAATCTCAATTTTTGTATTCCTTCAGAAAAATAAGATTATTCGAAGTCTGCAAAATATGCATTTACGGCATAGATTACTTGTTCATGGGACGAGAGTCAATTATGGAGCTGTGAGCCGGGGCATTGCCGTGATAAAACAACAATCGCGGCACCCATCTGCACACACCTTCTTAAACTCCAGTTTTTTAGGCAAGATATTATAGACTCGTTCAGTGGAGATGCCTTAGAAATCTCACGCACTTTGGTTCGGCGATCTTCCATAACCATATGATGAATTTTTTCCACTATATCCGATGTGTTGACCTCAATTGGGCGTCCAGAGAGCCAACACCTTTAGTTGTGGTTCGGCCAAGTTTAAATTTGTTTATCCAACAATAGACGGATTCCAACGAAGGAGCAGACTCTCCGTGAACTTCGCCTGACTCGAGATTAATCTGCGAGGCCGCGCAATTTTTTAAATAAAAATTTTTAATCACTGCACAGAACATTTTTTTCTTTATTTTTTCGAAAACTACTAACGCGCTCACTTCAAACGTATACCAAACGTAAACTAAGCGTTATTTTTTAAATGTATTTTTGATTTATAAATTTAACAATAAAATTATATAAAACAAAAGATTTTCTTACGAAAACGTAATATTATCCGGTTCAAATAACCTTACTGCACCCGACCGTCAGAACAACTCTGGCCTAAGATCGGGCATCCAGTCGAATAAATTATGGCGAATTGTTTTAAAATTACAATAACAATACGGTGGGCCCGACATATTTAGCCCGATTGCCGGCATAGTATTATCCAGTTCAAGTAACTTATTACGCCCGACCTTCAGCCCAACTTTGTCCCAATTTCGTACCGACAGTCGGCCTAGCTGTGGACGGGTTGACAGCGGAATAAGGTTACTTTCACTGGTTAATATTACGCCGACCGAAATTAACGAAAATTTTCATTTTTCTTATTGTTTAACAACTGATAACCAAAAAAAAAGTATACCTTAATGTAGTAGATTTTATTTTTTATTGCACACATGCAAGCAAATACCTATAATTTGAGCTCTCTTTGAAGAAAATCCTATAATTTTTTAGCTCGTTTCTCGAAGTCAAGAAGAACTATGTCAGGCCTCGAGTGCGTGACAGCGACAATTTTCGCGAATATCTAGTTCCAGTGTATTCGGCACTTCTCGCTCTTTCACCCTTGGAACGTTTGGCGGAGTGGTATCAGGGCCAATGCCTTAAGAGTGACAGAGACAATTATAAAACACCCTTAGTACTGCATTGTGCTTTTTGATGTACCTCGTTCCTGTGTGATTTGGACAACAAGATAGTATGTGTCCTAGGTGCTCGTGGTGCGCATGACACGGTCTGGAACTATCGCCGGAATGTCTTGACGCAAAATCCGGCGACGGTACGTTAAAGTCAAATGACACCGTCTTAGCACGCCACAGTGAATCCCTCAGTAACCAATTTCAATCCAAATGACTTAAGAAAAGCTATCGTTAGCTCAACCGACATCTACTGATCCTTAACATTAGTGTAGAAGGTGCCGTCTTGCCCAGGAGATGTTGCAGGATGTTGCTCTCTTGTGCTTTCTTCACGCGGAACCTTTAAGAGTGAGTACTCCAGATGGATTTCTCCGTTGTTTTGTACGCAAACCCTCCACTGCCCACTTATTGTTGCCTGACAATTTCAAGAAGAGGGTCTCGTCCATTTGCGGCGATATAAGCTGTACCCAGAACAATCCTGCTGTAAAGACTTTCGAGATTCAGCATTCCGCGACAACGTCGGGGAACGGTGGACATAAGGTGCAAGGTTTTGTTCATGTGAATAAGCGTTCGTATACCCATGTCGAGGGATCTGAGCTCGTCCTTCGTCCATGGAACCGCTTCAAATAAATATAGTAGTTTGGGACGGCAAGCATGCTCATTGCAGATACTTCGTTCCTCGTCGACAGTTCAAAAGACTAAATTTGTCGGAGAAAAGGTTTGCATCTGCATCGAAGTGAATTCTTTATAGATGTTACGTCCTGAATGTGGCTCTCTGACACGCACAGGTATTGGTAGATTTTTGCAGCGCCAAGGTGTTGTATAGGGCATTCGCCGACGAGCTCAGGGTCCTCGGAAATCCTAGTAAGTCGTCCTGGCTTCAAATGAATCGTGGCGCATTTTTCTACCTCAAAATCCACTCCAATCTCCCGAATATACTTCTGACAATCCTTAGAGCTAAATTCAGTTGCTCTGCATTTTTGGCATAGGTCTTGAGATCATCCATGTAAAATACATGAGTGACCCTATGCCTTTGATCTGCAGGTATGCCATAAAAGTAACCTTGGGAATTACGAAGTGCGAGAGATAGTGGCAGTAGTATAAGGCAAAAGGGGAGACTGCTTATGGTGTCGCCCTGAAAGACGCTTCTCTGGAAAGTGACGCTGTTAGTTGTCACTTGATGTTTCTAGATGAGATAGTACACTGGGACAGTGATTATCCGGGGGTTTCGGGGGTACCCTTAATGGCCTTCACAGTAAATCAAAGTTCTACGAACCATTCTTCTTCTCCTACTTGCTTGTGGCTTCTTATAGTGCCTAACCGTAAACTGCGCAACTACGCTGACCTTGCAAGCGCCTCTTTCTCGCCCTCTCGGACCACCTCATCCGGTATATCAGGTTCCGGTAAAGCGTGGTCCCAGTGTAAATCTCGTTTTCCAAAGGGGCATCAATTTCTCTATGAATCTTCCGATGTGTGGATGAGCTTCCAAGCTTTCCAATAGACAGATGGTAAATCAATGGGAGGTTGAATCGAAAGCTGTTCGGTAATCTATCCAGGCCATCGACAGGTCGTCCTTGTAGAATGCTACGTCTTTGTAGACGCACCTGTCGATTAGCAGGTTCTCCCGATATCCTGATACACCTTTCTTTGAGCCGCGCTCGTACATCTCTCGCTACACAGGTCCGATTGTCCGAACAGTCCTATAATTGAGGATGGCTGTGAAGATCTTGTACAGCGTGCTCAGAAATGTTATTGGCCTGTAATTATTAGAGTTAGACAAGTAGCCCTTCTTCGAGAGGAGTACTGTGCGTCCTTTCACCAACCACTGTGAATAGGCTCTTTTAAATGCAGATATAAGGTAAAAATGCGTGCCAGCTGCTAGCCGGTTGAAGGAAATTGATTCCACCAGAAGATCTTAGTACCATCTGGTCCTGCAGCGGAATAGTTCATGTCCCCTCAATACTTTTTTCACCTCTTCGGTAGTAAAAGGTCTGCATTCTTCCTTAGGTGTTATAAGAGTACTACAGCTCCTTGAAACTTGTTATGTTCCCTGCCCACAGTAACTTCTCATTGCCAATTGGGCGGCAAGTTGTTGTAAAAATTATTTGAGATTTGATCCGGCCCCGGGGCCTTATTTAATTTACTTTTGTTAATTGAAAAAAATATTTCGTTAGCTGTAATTCTGCTATCCAATAATGGATGTCGCACATCCGTAAGCAATGACGGTGACAGACGTCTGAGAGGAAGTGTCAGATGGAACAAGTTTTCCCAAGCTTTTGTAGAAAGGATTGTAGATTTCATTTTTAAACCTCTCAGTCTATTAACAGTATCCCAAAAATTTTTGCTATCGTTGACACACTCAAGGCTCATTAGAATATTGGATTCAAAACTCTCTTTTTTCTTAGCTATCAGAGCTTGGTACGATGTTTTAGCTTTGACATAAACCAAATTAGCCTCATCCGAGAAATTAGCCCTGCTGGCATCTTTCAAAGCATTAGAAAGATTTTATTTTCTTTGGCGGCAGTCAGAATCAAACCAAGGTTGGTCGCGGTAAAATCTCTCAGTAACATTTTTTCTCACTGACCACATATCTGCTTTTTTGGCGCTTTCGATAATAGCCTCGGTAAGGTTTGAATTAAGGTAATCTATGTCGAATTTTTTAAAGTTAACCTCTAGTCTGTGAGACAAGTATAATTCGTCCGAGAAGATCTCCCGTTTGTCGTCTGTCCATCTCAGAAACGTCAAGCTTTTGTTTTTGTTTACATTCAGCGCACTTGAGTCACCAGCTGTGGTGGGAGAGCATCAAGAGGAGACTAAGGGCCAGTTTCACCTACCTCGGTTAAATCATTGGTTAACTGACGGCCAGTCAAAATGAACGCTATACGCCATATTTAACCGTCGATTATCGGTTTAACCGAGGATCAACTTTTTAACCGAGGTTGGTGAAACCGGCCCTAAGACCAGGAAATGATCCGAGGTACGTTTGGATTGATCCACCTTCAATTCGTCAAGTATACCAATCTCAGCCCTCTCCTGTTGTGCGCCACATCATGACTCTCCCGGTACATTGAAAAATTTGTGTGAGAAAACATATCAGATGGACCCTGGCTCAATCCCCCCACTCTACAGTTGAAATCGCCATATATAGTAATAGGAACGTTGCTATATTTCTCTGACAGAGCGTATAAGGTTTCCTCGAAAAGTTGTAGGATTACTTCTGTATCTACCGTTGGGTTAAAATAGCAGATTTCCACAATGAAATTAATTTTATTTGCGCTATAAATTCGAACCAAAATCCAATACTCTGATTTATCTATGAGCGCACTATTATAATAAAGTTTATTTATGAAAAGGGCTAGGCCGCCATTGGCTCTACCTTTTGATTTTTCTTTTAAAGCGTTAGAGAAGAAATGATTATATTTATTATCAGCGTACAAGTTTTTGGGAATTTGAGTGAGCCAGGGTTCTACGATTCCTATAATATCAAACTTATCATAATTAATACATGAGTTTAAAAATCTTACATAACCGTGACAGTTCCAGAAGAAGAAATTTGTAGTATTGTTGACTCATCCTGATGCATTTCACTCATTTAACCGGTGGTATTTTTCTTCTTCGTCTCCCTGCTTGATGATTGCCGATTGTGAAAATTTCATTTCGTAAGATTTCCTGTCTGCTCTTTGATAATGGCTGGTGGGGATTCCGAAGCCTTGCGTTTCACCTTTCCCTGTATGTCGCTTGCTTCCCCCATTTTCGTTCTTTCAAATGGTTCCGCCCGTTTCCCAGATAATTTGGCACTCTGGATTGCAGACCCCAACGCTGACAGATCCTTGGACTCGAATTTTTAGCCATCTACATATAATATATTATAGCCCGAGGAAGCTTTCAGGTCACAATTTCTAGTCTCCTTAAGGTATGGAAGCAGATTGCGGGACGCATACTATCTTGCCCAGCCTATCTTTTTGCTAAGATGTTGCATACGCCGCTTGGTCTTATGATCAGCCGTTGGGTTTGTTTACGGTTTGCATCTGCCAAAGCTCGCGATGCATAATACACAGCGCACAGTCACCTGCCCGCAGTTGGTCTTAGTGTCGCCTCACTTTATCTGCTGCCGGCTTGTTCTAGTCGCAGTAGAGTGGGCGCTCCACGTATATAACTCCTTTTCAGGAGGTGCTCGGCACGATTTCGCAGCAGTTGTTGAGAAAAGCGCAAGAGCTCTAGGCGTTTCCCACACCACAGTATATGCAGTCGCGCCGTGTAGTTGATTCGCTCAGGGGCTCTACTGATATCGTAGCACTCTAATAGGTCGTTATTCGGTCGATCCATTCACTCAAAAACATTAAGACGTTGCCGGTACGTCTTATTGTCTCCATATTTATTGATTCCTCCAACTCTGGGGTAGTCGGCATTGTTGTTCGACTTATTGTCAGGAGCGCCGCGCGTTCTCTGGTTTTGAACCGCATTCAGAAAAAAATTTTCCTTTTCTTCCGACGACCAGCTAGGGAAAGGTTTCGTCCGCTCTAGCAGAGCCCCGCATGCGAATGTAAGACTATATGAGCCGTTCGCTCAAAGAATAGCCTAAGTCGATTTAGGTCGTTTTTCTGATTCACTTGTCAGTGCGTACACACTACCCCAAACAGTATGTCTATAAAGTTTTGTAACATTTGATGCAATTTTAATCGTTTTGTGAGTGGATAAAACTGCGCGCCTAGCCTATTACCGTCCGCTGAGTCTCTCGCCCGCGCCTCCTACTATCGGCGAGAAAATTCGAGTCCTCTGGCTTTTAAGTTGGAGAAGTATGTGACGAAAAAATGCTAGCTCAATGAATGACGGATCATTTTAAAGGTGGAAATGTTCTACGTGAATGAGCCAAAAAAGAATATCCCGAAAATTTTTTTGCAGCTTACGTACCTGAAAAAGTACTAAAAAGTAAGGAAATTTGACAGCTTTTAAGAACAGTGAACTTTGGAGCATAGTTTTTTATTGAAATAATAATATGGAAAATCTGAAAAAATGCATGGTGGTACTTTAAACATTTCTCAACAAATTGCAGTTGAACAATTTGCAAAATATTAAGAATTGTTCGTTTTTTGTACCTATATATGCAACTGACCTATCTTCAGTTCTAATGAAGATAATGAAGTGATTGAAATAGGAGATAGTTAGTCGAACTATCTGTAATTATTTACAATTTGAAAGAAGTATGTGCTTCTTCTTGTCTTCGTGCAAATTGCGATAATGCAAGTCAGTTTTTTATATTGGAAAGCAAGTGTGAAAAACCAGCGGGTGTGCCTTTTTTTCATGGGATCGTCCTCGTCTTTCTTGGAAGCACATGTTGAGGAAACGAACAATGAATCAGCGTCAGAATCTGATAATGAAAGCGAATAAATTTAATTTCTTTTCGATTGTAAATACAAAAGTATGCTGTACTAATAATATATATGTAACAATTTATTAATAATAGATTTTTCTTATGCTTCCATACTGTTTAAAACATATTTGGGTAGTTCGCCGAAAAAACGACCTAAATCTTTTTGCATAAACCATCGCTTTTAATATTGCTAAAATATATTTAATGAAGATTTTATGTTTTTAAACCATAACTTAATAGTGTATGTTTGAAAAAAATCCAAACAAATATAATTACTTATATTTAATGGTTAGAGATACATTTTTGAATTTTTAAATCGCTTTTTCTCGAAACGACTAAATTGGAGTTAGGAAGCTCTCCCGGTATCCCAGAGGCACTGGTTTATACACGACTCCCTGGTGCCATGCAGTTATCGCCACGGTTGCTTATGTCATGGCCTGAAAGTTTTCCCTTCAGGACCATCCCTGGGCTGAGCCAGGGCTAGGCCTTCTTCTACTATCCCTTTTCACTATCTTTATTCCGCATACGCCATGCCCCATTCAGAAATGAAGTACGATGTCCCCTAGTCCAAATTAATGACTTAGATTAATTTTCCTAGAAATTCCTTAGTTTTATTTAAATAGTCTTTTTCGCTTAATGACTAATAACTATTCAGGACTTTCGAAAAATTGTTTCTAATAATTTATATTCTTTAAATAATGTTAAGCAGAAATATTAATCTAATTCGTATGAACTACATCCAGCATAGTTTTTTGCGCATACTAGGGGAATAAAAGCCTAGATTATTTTTTATTTTACCCTAAATTCTTTTTAAAAAGTGCATAGAAACGATTCTTTGTATCATTTAGCAACATATGCTAGGTGTATTTCTTTAGTATATAGCATTAAAAAACGTAAAATATAAATGCTGTATGGTACAATTTTAGCAAAAAACGTGCCTTATTTTGAATTGTTTACGCGAGCGAATAACTTTACCCCGCACCAAATGTACAGTAAATGGCTTTTTGTGACAAATTCTAAATATAATTTTTTTGTATTTTTGTACCTGCAAAACAATAATCCGAAAGAAAAAAGTATAAAAAATGGACAGTTTTTTAACAAAAAATTGTCAAAGTTACAATTTTTACATGTATTTTAATAGAAAAATGCTTATTTTAGTGAAAAAAATGTTTTTTCCTAAACTCTTTGTTAGATTTTGCTAAAAGTTTCACATTTTGACTATCACTCTTACCAAAACAAAAGGTTCATATCTAAGATTTAGAAAGATTAACGGTTTTTGGGTATACAGCATGTTATGGGGGTGTTTTCTTACTTTAAACATCCAAGTATGGAAATCATCATTTCTTAGTAACTAAAGTCACTGGAGATTTTTTATTTGAATGCTAGGGTATGAAATCATTTTCAAATTCATATATGTCCACCTGAAAATAATCATCAGAGTTTAAAAAGCAACCACTGGATATTATTTGTTACCACTGCCCTCGTTGCACATTAAAAAGCATCCTTTCAAAGCAATATATTGTAATTAACAACATTGAAATGCAAAGTTGAACTATTTCGAATTCCGACGTTAATTTAGAATGACCAATCTCTTTCAAATTGAATATAGTCCATGATTTTAACAATAATTATTTTTGTAAACATTTTGCTTGTGGTATTTAGTAAGCTGATAAATCTGTAATAAGTGCAGTAACCTCTATTGCCCTTTTTCTTATAGAGTGGAACAATACAAGCTTTTGTCAAATCATTTGGAACTTACCTATTCTCAGTAATATTTCATCACCTGGCTAGGCCTCAGACAGATACTAGTCACCGCTCTTAAGCACTTCAGTGATAATACCGCCCACATCAGTAGCCTTACCCTTCTTCAAACTCCTTATTGTAAACCTTATCTCAGAGGCACAAATTTCTATTTTGCCACTTTCAACGGGATTTTATAATGTATCCTTCTCTATGTCAGAGTTGTTATGCTCGATAGCTTCACATCCACATAATTTCTGGAAAAAGTCGCTCATAGAGTCTTTTTCTTTGTCCGCATCCCATACCGTTTCACCATGAATATTCTTAATCCAACTAACTCTGTACCACTACTTGCATTTCTAATATTGTTGACCCATTTCAAATCCATTTCTTATTTCCTACAAAATAATGTTGCTTTTTCTTATCTTATTCCGCTTTGATTTTACTCAAGCTTTCATTATAGTCATTATGCGTCTAATTAAAAAAAATTTAAATAAGCTTGAATAAGATTAAGACTAGCGCGGGATCTTCATTCGCGATCTGTTTCTTCAGACAACAGAAACTCCCAAAAACGCGCTCCTAATTCGACGAGAATCTTCTCACGTTTAACCTTTTGCGAGACACTTCGCGTTCTCGATCAGCTTCTTCTTCGTTAATACGAGCCAATTCCTTGGCAGTTGCTACCCTTTGACTTGTTAGTTGCCAGTTTTTTTCTCTATTTGACTCACCTCCGAAAAGATCAGGCGAAGTTGGTTAATTCTCTTACAATGATGCAGGCCAAGTATTGCAGAAGACTGCAAAACTCCTCTAGAGTCCGCGGTTCCTTCATCATCATGTTCCCCTCCAGTGGAACCTGCTTAAGTCACCAGGAAATAGTAGCCTTTCTCCTGAATTTTACTCCCCTTTTCGTGGCTATACATTAGGGTAAATCGAAAACACAATTTTGGGTTTACCGTTTCCGGGGAGCTGACAAGTTTATGTGGGTGCCAAAATGACTTTTTAAAATTTGGAGCAACAAAAAATTCTCTCAGTTCTCGTTGTCAAAGGTTAAAATCACGGAAAAATGCATTTTTCTCGTTATTTTCAAACGAATAATTTTTTTTCTGATTCGGGCGAGCTGTTAAAGGTGCATACTGCAGTGATATAAGTGCCTATATAGTATATACCTCATCTAAACATTTCTTATGTTCGCACACTCAAGTTAAAGTACCGAAAATGGTAAAAATCACGAACAATTTTATTATCTTCGTTATTTTCAAGCAATATTTTTTTCTGATCCGGGTAAGCGGTAAACCTTGCGTACTTTGATATAAGTGTCTATGCAGTATAAACCTTATCAAAAACTATCTTATGTTCGGTACTTTAACTTAAGTGTGTGGACATAAGATCGTTCTCTATGCGGCATATACCACAAAGCCACTCTTATTAGCATATTATACAACTTCTACTGTTCCCCGGATTAGAAAAAAAATTATTGGCTTGCAAATAAAGAGGAAAATAAAATGTTTCGTGATTTTTACAAGTTTTGGGTACTTTAACTTGAGTCCGCGAAGATCAGATAACATAGACCGACAAAAATACACTCTTTTTTGTACCCAAAGACTGGACTAGGTGACCCCGAAGGATTGTGATGTCCTAAAAACGAGTCTGTTGTCCAAATTTTTCCTGTACGTCAGTATTTGGAGATATCCTAACCCAAAAGTAAAAAATGGCCATTTCCAGCCCTATTTGAAGCAATATAACACGAGCAGCGCTTTTTTCCTCTTAAAACTGCTTAAGCCATTGTTTATTATTACTTTTTACTTTTTATTTCTATTTTGCAATTATCCCAAACCGATTCTTTTTCTCCGGGGTATGAAACATTGGCAATTTCAGTTTCACACTGAAAAAACTAATAAAGAAGGCGAAGAAAGCAAATAAAATTGTGTTAGTCGACTGATAAAGGGTTTGGTGTCTAAAGGTTTTCAAGTTTGCTGAATCCCAATTTGAGCTCAGATTTGCAAAATTCAAAATGGCGGATCTTTGCTACTTATTTATTATGAAACTGAAATGATTAATGTGCCATGTCTCGGAGGAAAAGAATCGGTTCGGGATGATCCAACATGGAACTAAAAGGTAAAAAGGAATAATAAACGTCTAAGATAAATTTGTACCACGGATTCGTTTTTAGTACCGGAAAATGGTAAAAATCACGAAAAATGTAATGTTCCTCTGCACTTTAAAGGCAATAATTTTTTTTCTAATCGGGGGAACAGTAAAAGTTGTATACTATGCTAATATAAGTGCTTACGCATTATATATACTTATAATCATCATAGTATACAACTTTCGTTGAAGAATGTTGAAAGTATATGTGTGAATTTTTTCAGATTTTTCCTACCGTCGACCTCATTCTGGGAACAGGTGAAATTCGACGCTTGAAAAAGGGAGCCGAAAAACTCTGTTTTTTGGGTTTTTTTCTCCACTAACTATTGACAACAAATTTTTAGGATAAAAGTGATCATATCGTTGAATTCGAAAGACTTCAAGCTTTCAGATTATTTTTATTAAATAATTCAGAGATTTTTTCGAGCGAGTTACAATCAAAAGAAGTGAGGGGTCCCAACTTTTGGCTCCGACTTTAGTTCCCGACAATTTAGTGAAATTTAAATACATTAGTCAATTTCGTGATTTTTAGTCACTTCTTAAAAATAGGTAAACGTTTGTCGCCAAAACGGAAAGCTCTCCAATATATTCCTTGAACGAGAGGCTACCTAAAAAATTTTTAAACAAGATTTATAATAAGCCTGTCTTATGCGTTGATTCTTCACTGATTCTTAACTTTACTGTCTTTTGGCCTCTCTTTAA
>CAKNWU010261847.1:0-11789 GCA_932072015.1 Andricus quercustozae
TTCAACAAGAAATTTAATTTTGAATCAAGAAAGATGGATTTTCAGCCAAATAGTTGAATTTTTATCCAAACATGATCAGTTTTCGATCAAAAATGGAATATTTACATTTTCCGTTTAAAAACTGAATTTTCAAAACAAAAAAATTAATTTTCTAACAGTTAAATTCAACCAAAAAAGAATTTTTTTAAATAAAATAGTTGAATCCTCAACCAGAAAGTTAAATTAAACAAAAAGATCAATTACCGACACAAAAAAAAGAATTTTCAACCAAATATTACCTTTTGTTTGCCCAAAAAGAATACATTTTTACGAAGAGATGAATATTTAAACAAAAAGGACGTATTTTCTACAAAATTATTGAATTTTCAACCCGAAAATACTAATTATTAACAAAAAAGTGAATTTTTAAGCAAATATTTTAACTTTTTTAACAAATTGTTAAATTTTCAAGCCAGAAAGACGAATTTCCTCAAAAAAATGTAATAGTTGATATTTTAACTAAAAAAGATTTTTATGTAAATAAAAAACAGTTTAATTCAACCAAAAGAATAATTTTTAATGAAATTATAAATTTTCGACCAAAAAGGTTGCATTCTTGACCAAAAATATTGAATTTTCAACCCGTAAAATTAATTTACTTTCAAAAGCGCCGAATTTTCAAACACATAGTTCAACTTTCAACTAGAGAAGATCAATTTTCAATTCAAAATATGGATTTTTAACAAAAAATAAAATAGTTACATTTTCACTTCAATAAATTAATTCTCAAAACAATAAAATCGAAATTACATCAGAACCAAAAAAATAAAATTTGCAAGAAACTGGTTAAATTTTTTCACACGAAAAAAATTAATAAAGAAATGGATTTTTAACAAAGCAGTCCAAGTTTCAACTAAGTAGTTAAATTTTCAAACAAAATAGTTAAATTTATTGTCAACCAAAGAGACGAATTTTCAACTAAAATTATGAATCTTCAACAAAAATTAGTTTTAAACAAAAGAGTTCAACATTTTACTAAATAATTGAAACTTTGATTTAAGACCATGCAGAGAGAAAAAAACGATTATAAATTATAATTAATTAAAAAGAGCTGGTCAACACCGTAACACCAGAATAATACGTTTAAGTGAATAGTTGAATTTTCAACGAAAAAGAGGAGTTTCTAATGAAATAGTTAAATTAAAAACCAAAGTATTAATTTTTAACAAAGTAGTTTAATTTTCAACCAATTAGTTGAATTTTTGTCAAAAAATATGACTTTTTAACAAAATAGATGGATTTTGAACAAAATAATAACATTTTTAACCAAACAGTCGAAAATGAAATAACTTTGATGGTATCATACGTTTTCACAGTCCGCTAAACACCTCGATTTAAGGTAGTTATCGTGCCAAAAATTACGTCTATGGAGAAAAAAAATATCTACGATTTTAAGAATTGAAATTATATTATCAGTCATGTCTTACGAAAGAAAGAGCATTCTTTTCAATTTCAAAGAAACATTGTTAAAATAAATGTTTTTTGTAATTTAAAAAAAATTCTCACTACAAATTATGTTTTTTATTTGAAATTACACCATTAGCTATATTACTTTGATTTTTGAAATCACAGAAAAACTACTTTTTTCAAATATCTGATTTTTGGCACGTCTACCTTAAAAATCATGATAAAAATATGCTAATCCGTGAAATTGGAAACTAATTTATTTTTAAGTTACATATTCAAAGTATGCGATTATTCTTCTTTACCAAAATATTTTTCTTTTCAAAATCTTTCAATTTTCTGGAATCGAATGATCAGCGTGAAGTCTAGAATTTTTTTTAATCACCTTGAAAAAGATCCGGAATTTGGAAATAAAAATTCTGTAGCTACCCTCAGAAATAGAATTAAAATACGTTATACAAAATTTCATCAAATGGTAACAAAATATCAAAATAGAACTCTATATGTGATATTATTTTCAAAAATTCATGACCCTTCTTTGCTGCCATTTTTTCAATTTTATGACACTAATGACACTATTTTTGATCTCTGAAGTGAGCCCGAAACCTGCAATTTAAATTTTGCATTTTTTTCATGTGGGTTCAAGTACCCCAAATATTAGTACCTAGTAAAATACAAAATTGATTGTATACAATATTGGCAATTGGAATATTGGAAATAATGGTACATACTGTTTAAAGACAAAGTAGATGAAGTCATTGGAGTCTTTCTAGTCATAATCCGGATTGCTCTATCCAAACTGTGATAAGCCTTCAATACAAAATCACCGACACCCAATTTTTCATCTTCACTTCCCATAGAAATATGCCCCAAAGAATCGCACATTTCATCCACGGGGGTTGGAGATTGAAACCTGTTTGGTGAATGTGTTCCCGAATCTATATCCAAATCCATATGCCAGGTTTTTTGTCTTTGCAAAGTTTTGCCTGGCTCTTTGGGTTCATTAGTGTCTTTCGAAATCTTATCATTATTTTCGTTAAAGGTCGTTGGAAACAGATTCTGAAAACGAAAATTAATTGTCAGCTTTTCATTTTTTCATTTTTATGCAGTAGTTTAAATGATTAGATGAGAACAAATTAAATAAATAATAATTAAAGTAACCTTAGATGTAAGAAGTTTGTTTCTAGGAGATATAACTCGAACCGATTTAATGTTTGGTTGAGTGTGGCTGCGATGAATTCCATCTTTGGATTCTGATTTCCTCAAAGGACTTTCAGTAACCTCCACATTTCCCAGGGCAGATATATTAAGATCGTTACAAGAATTTGCAGTGGCGAGCGACGAGGGAGCGCTCATAATTTTAAAAAGTCGATAGACCACATCCCTTACAACATTGTTCACTCCCTTAGGAATCGACGGCAGAAGATTACTTCCACTATCTTCATATTTGGAGCTGTTTACACTGTCCTAAAAACAAAAATGAAATCATTAAATGATTGAATTGAGTTTTAAAAATCGCGATACACAATTTGAAAATTAATCATTTTTGACGACTTAGTTTCAAGATCCTAATTTAAGAATGCTTCAATTTTTAAACAAAGTACGATATTGTTTAATTTTTAACGCTTCGAGTTTGAATTTAATAATTTCGAAAGTTTAGAATTAGAAACTACATAATTCTCAGCACATTTAGAATAATTTAACTTGAAAGGTTCACAATATTTTAAATTCTTTAATTTTAAACGGTGAAAATGGCAGTGATTTTTTATTGACAGAAATCACATTTTTTAGTAAAAAAAATATATCCAATCACTTGATACTACATGATGATACTTATTAATCATATTTATCATCATCTTTGAAATTTCTATTATTTTAATTTATAATTATAGTTTTCAAGTTGCAATTGTAAAACAGTTCAATTTTTGAGCCCTTGAAACTAAAGTTTTTTTTTTCTTCAAAAGCAAGATGAAAATAGAGGTCAAAAATAAATTTGACTTTCTTCAATTAGGGTTCTTTTTTTTCTTTATTAAAAGAAAAGCTTATGTTTTTTCTTTGAATATCTTCAGGTTAAAAAATCAACATTTGATTCATTATTCGTAAATTTGTTTTTGTTTTTAGAGTGCAGCCTGAAATATTTTAGAATTCTATTGAGAATTTGACTGCTAATATTGTATAATAATTTCTAATTAATAACCTTAATATTTGAATAATTTTAAATTGAAATCTTTCCAAATCTATAAGAGTTTCAAATTAAAACATTTAAAATATCAGGCAAAGTTCACTGGTACGTTTTTTTAAATTGTAAAATTTAATATTGAAAGCCTTGATAGTCAGTTTTGTATATGATCTGAATTTGATAATAAAATTTCGATTTAAATTCAATTATTTTTTATTTGACAATGTCCCAAAATATTAAACAGTCCAAACTCAACTTAAAAAAAAAACAATTTCGAGTTGTAATTGTGCAATTTCAAAAATTGTGTTAAATCTGTGCTAAAATTATAAAAAATTTCTTTGTAGTGCAATTTTAAAAATTGGAATCCTGATTTTTTTTTTCGTATCCTTTTTTAATTTTTAATTTTCAATATAATATCTTAAAATTATCCGATTTTTAGTTGAAGATTTAAAAAAAATGAAACATTTAAAATTGAAAAATATTTTATTAAAAATGTCAAGCATGAAAAAATTACTAAGGAAAGTGTTCAAAATCAAACAATTTTAAATTAAAAAGTTGAAAATATTGTTTAAAATCAGAATAGATAAAAATATAACTATCTGAAATTGATATCTCAATAATTAAATAATTTCTTTAATTTTTAATATTTACAATGTTAGCATTCTGAAATTTGCATTTAAAATTGAAATTGTTGAAATGTTAAAAGTATAATCAACAATTTGACAACTTTTAAGTTTTAAATGATTTAAATTTACTTAAAATAATTGAAATTATTTCGGTGTTTGAATATAAAAAAGTTTTAATATCACAATTCTTGGTAATTAGAATTTTATCAGTTTTAAATGAAGTTCGGATTCAAATAATTTTCAACATTTCGTAGTAGAATTTTTTTCCTTTTTTAATGTTTCCCGTTTAAAATGAGTTCATTTTGAACGTTTTAAAATAATTAAATTGTAATGATTTAAAATCGAAAATGTTTCCATTTTGAACGGTGAAATTGACGATGAATTTATTTTTTGGTATCAAACAAATTTGTCTAATCAATTTTAATGTTAAATTATAATTTTTTATGTAATAACAATTTAAATGTCTAGAATTTCGGAAGATTTGACTTTGAAACAGTTAAATTAGTTTTCAATTTCAGATTGTTAAATTTTAGTCATTTCGAATTAAAAATTATTTAAATTAAAATATTTTTAATTTTCAATATTGCAATTTTGAACGCTTTTAATTAAAAATAGCTCAATTTCAATTCCTCTGAATTTTAAATGATCCAGTTTTCAAAATTCTAATCTGAAATCATTCAATTTTGAAATTGCCCTATTTTCGAAATTTGAATCTGAAATCATTCAATTTCGAGATTCTCCAATTCAAAATAAAAAAATTTCAATTTTAAACGGTTTTATTTAGAAGTGATAAAACTTAAGTTCCTTGGAATTTCTTCTTCAATTTATTAAGTGTCCCAAAAAGAATGTTGGACAAATTCAAAATTTATGGAATACGAAGTTGGAATTAGTTCCAACTAGTTTAATTAATTGGATCCGAAATTGATTTAGAACTGATAAAAGTCTAACTTCCAAGAATTGTGATATTAAAACACTTTTATACTCAAACCCGTTAAAAAGTCAATTATTTTAAGTAAATTTGAATCATTTAAAATAAGAAAATTTATTAAATTGCTAGCTATACTTTTAAAGAGTCAACCATTTCAATTTTAAATGCAAAATTGAAACATACGAACGGGAAAAGTTGAACATTCAGAACGCTAAAATTGTAACCATTCCAAATTAAAGAAATTGTTTAATTACTGCAATATCAATTTCAGATGGTTATATATTTATCTATTTGGATTTTAAATGACACAATTTCTAACTTTTTAATTTAAAATTGTTTGATTTGTAACAAGTACTTTAGAATTATTATTAATTTTTAAAATCTTCCAATCAACTATTTTTCAATTTTAAATGATTCATTTTTTATAATCTTTAACTGAAAATCGGATAATTTTAAGAAATTATATTGTAAAATCAAAAAAGAAAAAAAAATCGATGATTCCAATTTTTGAAATTGCACTACCAAGAAAAATGTTCAAATTATAACACAGATTCAAAACAACTTTTGAAATTGCACAATTTTAAGCCCTTCAATTCGATTTTTTTTTAAGTTGAGTTTTGATTGTTTAATATTTTGGAACATTATCAAATAAAAAATAATTCAATTTAAATCTAAAATTGATTATTAAATTCAGATCAATATAAAATTTTGGAGAATTTTGACGGATGAATATTAATTACAGATTTTGAGAGATGTTTTGTATGATTAATTAATTAATGGAAATTAATAAGCAATAAAAAATAATTTCTTTTAAATAATAAAATTATTCTAATATTTGAGAAGATCCTTACATTATTAGTGCGACCTGTACCACAAATACTCCATAATGATCCTTCTTTAACGTCTTTACTGCTTGGACACTGACATTCAATTCCATCCATTTCTAAGACGGCCTTCATTTGTGAAGAACCGCACTGAATTATCACCTTGATAGATTCATTTGGCAGGACATTTTCTCCCTTCGATAGTTCACTTTTCTCAAATTCTCGAAGTTGAAAACCAACTGCTTGAAAAAGCATCACCAGACTCGGAACATCAGGTTTCACCGAAGTCTGAAATCAAATTTAATTACAAAATTATTAGTTTCATTAGAAATTAGGTAAATTTCAGTTCACCATAATAATACAATTTTGTTTTACAAATTACAAAATTTGAGGACTTGATTTTACAAAAGATTAGGTACGTTTTACTTTTGAAATTGGCAAAATGTAAAAATGCTCAAAACTGAATAAGAGGCCGTTCAAAAAATACGCAATGCTTTTAAGGTATTTTAGAATTAATTATAGTCTTGAAACATATAAAAGTGTTAATTTTGTATGTAAAATTAGTAGAGTAAAAAAAATACTGAGCTTTATAGAATATGAAAAATGAGGACAACTTATTTTTTTTAATATTAAAATTAGGAAGTTTAAAATTAGAAAATATTTCAACTACAAAATCTGAAAATATGAATACTAGGATTGAAGAAATGTGCTGAAATTCTGTTTCTTAGAGCATTCTATTTTTTCTTAAAGAATAGAAATTTTCGTTAAAGTACATGAAATAAAGAATAATTTTTATCGCAGGGCCTGAAAATGGAAAATGAAACATCCTTCGCGTTTAAAAATGGCAAAATTTGGAAGTTTTGAATTTTTAGAGTTGTGATGAGAATAATACAGTACACCTAGTTTATTTATTCTACATTGAGAAAATGAAAAACAATGAAAAAAAAAACATTTTAATTCAAAATATATGGATTTTCAGATATTTTTATATCTACAGTTTTTGCTAGTGGCCAATAATAAAAATATAGAAATTCAAAAAAAAAAAAAAAAAAAAAAAAAAACGGTATTGCTCAGTTCAGAAAAATAACGCAGTACAGCTTTTAGTTTGAAAAGTTTTGTTTCTTTACGTTTTTTTTCTGAAACAGTTCACCGGGTGAATTTTTACAAGAGGAAAAATTGAGTTTCGCTGAAAATAACCTACTTTTTTTTTTTTCGCCGAAAATAACATAGCACAGTTCTTAGCTTGAGAAGTTTTTTTTCGAAAACGGTTCATTAGATGAAATTTTACAAGAGGAAAAAGTGCGTTTCGCTGAAAATAAACTAGGGCATCTTTATTTTTTCAACATTAAGAATATTTCTTAAAACTTTTTTCGAAAATGATTCACTACGTAAAATTTTGAAAGAGGAAAAAGGGTTTACTTCGCTGTAAGAAACTCAGTACAAACCTTAGTTTCAGAAGTTTTGGGTTTTAAAACTTTTTTTTTGTTTGAAAACGATTTATGATGTAAAATTTTACAAGAAAAAAAAAGTTTGTTTCGCTCAGAATAAACCATTAACTCCTTTATTTATTCTACATTGAGAAATTATATGGATTTTTTTTCGAAAATACATATTTCTCTAGGTAAAATTTTTAAAAGAGAACTTGTGTGTTTCGCTGAAAATAACCCATCACAGCGCATAGTTTTAGAATTTTGTCTTTAAACATTTTTTTAAAAAAGGTTTAGTAATTGAAATTTTACAAGAAAAAAGTGTTTATTTCCAAGATTAAGAAATTTGGAGTCTCGCATTTCTTTTAGTTATACATAGTCATGGCCTAGAATAAATGACCCTACAATTAAAAATAATATAGTTAGAGAAAGGCATTTCATCAAAAATACTTTAGAAATATAAAATTACAATATACTTTATTTTTATCGATTTATTTACCTATTGGTACCTACTTTTTTTATTTATTTTTGATAAAATAAAATTTCTAAACAAAGTTTTAAATGAAATTTGTATTCAATTATTTAACTATTTATTTGCTCTAATTTAAAAGCAATAACAATTCAAAATTATCAAAGGCCACAAACGTGAAATCATGAATTTGTGCCACAAATTTTTGAAAACTACAAAAAAACAAAGGCTGTCTATATACAGGTTCATCGAAAATCAGTGAGCGTAGCACAAATATTTTCAATAGCCTAGACACTTCGTTTATTAAATTCAGGATGTAAATATAAAATTGAAATTTAAACTATTTCAATTTTAATATTTACATGTGGTAGCATATTACTCACCTGTATAATTTGAGGTTCTTCGGCCTTCGGAATTTCTTTTTTATTACTCAAAACTGCTGATTGTTGTAGTATGATACACGACTCGACATGTTTGCATTTGCTCCGAACGCAATTATTAAGATGCAGATTTGAATAATTTTTTCTTACACTCGCAGTTATTGAAAGTAAATTTGAAAGAGTTTCTGCTCCGAGAATGTTCTTTTGATTTCTTTTCGACTTGCGAATGAGATAGGAAAAACATTTCACAAACAATCGTTTTACAAAACGAAAAATTTCCAGAAACATTTTTGACTCATAAATAACAACAAAAACAAAAACGTAAACAAAAATGACCACAAAATATACAATTTGTGAAATTTATTTCTGAAGGGCTTCTTAGAGAAGAGACTTGGAGAAAAGGTGTTGTCTCCAAAGAGGGATAGGGCAGACTGACTAGGTACCAAATCGCTTTTCATTTAGTCGATGCGGTTGAAATGAGACTAGGTAATTTGAAATCTTCAAGGGATTAGATTTTACAACAACAGTCGCCTGCAGTGGCCATTTAGGTAGCAGACCTGGTACGAGCACAATGATACTTTTCCTACACACTTACACTACCCTCAGAAAGTTTGGGTATTCATATTTTTCAACAATTTATTACAGCGATTATATATTTATAAAATATATTAATTTTCGCAATTATACTATTTTAAATTCTCAATTCTAATAGTTTTCGATCATTTAGTTAGATAATATCAACAGCGGGGGATTGAGCTGGGCTTCAGGGTGGGATTTCACTCGCGCCCCCCTTTGAGCGGCGCCCCTTAGGGTACTTGGTTCCAAAAATTTACTTCGAAATTGATTTAAAGATTAACTAAACGTGAAATGTCATTAAGAAGTAACGGTGAAAAAGTAACTAATTTATTCTTATTTTTTTATAATCAGTTTTCGTGTGTTGAGAATTGAGACCGGGTTTCTACCAGGGCGCCTAGTCGCCCGCTGTATATTGACAAAACCAGAATTTGATTATAATTTGTTCAATTAATATTAAAACCATGTAACGTCATAGTTCTTGTATTAATTTGATTGATGATTCCAAAATTTAGTTGAATAATATTTCCAAATTTTCTGAAAAGTTATACAAATTTAATATTTTACAATATGAAGGCGAAAATAAATGTTCTAACACAAAAATAAATGTAGCCAAACTTTTTGTTGGTAATGTACACATTTCACTTTCCAAACATAATTTTCCCTCTACGATTACATTATGAGGATATTAACGCTGAGGGTAACGACCACAGGTAGTTGCCCGCCCTAATCCTGGGACTAACAATGAGAATAGAACCCAAATGACAATAAACCTAATCCTTACTAGCAGCTGAAAATTTCACGAAAAGCGGACATTGGTTCTTTTTTATAGTTCCTGGAATTTCAAATTACTGAAGTTCAATTCTGACCCTTCTTTGAATTTTAAATTTATTATTTACAAATTAGATTATCATCTCACCCATTTTTGCTTCCTACAGAGGAAGCTTTGTAGTCGTTACAATTTTAAATATTTTTGAAATGATTTAATTAAATGTTTCTTAGTTGATAAATGTCTAATACTCTAATACAAAGATCTAAGCAATTTTCCGGATGTGTGTGTGTGTGTGGATGTCACCCTTTTTAGTTAACACAATAAGGAGCCGTTCAAAAATTACGCAACTCCTTTAGGAGGGGGAGGGGGGGTGGCACCTCGAGCGTTAAATCGATGCAAGGATTTCTAAAAATATTAACTACATTTCATTTTAGCACTTGATAATGTTTTAAAAATGTTTTTTTTTTATAGTTTATGAAATGATTTATGAATATAAAAGATTCCTTGGCTCAATGGGAATCTATTTACCTATAATATTAATACGTTTTATTGAGAATTAGGGAGGTAATAGTAAATTTAATTTTTAAAAAATCGAACTGTCTTCCGTTACGGAATTTTCCGTAAGACTAACCCCTTTTCCACCTCGTTACGGAAAATTCCGTAATACTAGTAAGTGCCTTAAAAATCAGTTTTATAGTATGCAGAACTTTTTTCATTTACATAATTCAAAGTTGATGTACGAATAAAAAAGACTTTGATTGGAGAGGAATTGATTGATCTATTATATTGACACATTTAATTAAACATTAAGAAAGTTAGTCGCTTATGAAATAAACAAAAAATTTAACAGTAGAAATTTTCGCAATAACATAATTCAAAGTTGATGCAAGAATAGAAAAGATACCTTGATTTGAGGAGCATTAATTGATCTATAGTATTAATGAAATTTTTTAAATGGAAAATCATTCATGCTTCCTCCATAAAAGAGCAAATACATTTGCTATTCAATCATAATGGGGGAAAAAAGTGTTCATAAAATGAGCACCATAAAGTCATAACTACAATCAAAGTGTAATACTCGAGATCGAATTCACAGCTAGTTTAAAATGAAAAGTATGTTTAAAAAAAAAGTTTTTTTTGTTTTCATTTTTGCTCTATATTTTTCCTCCTACATTTTTTTCTAAATTTTTTAAATATATTTGTTTACGAAATGGCACCTATTAGTCAATAAAAATGCATTATCCAAAATTTAATTTAAGTGGAAAAAATGAACTAAAATACTTTTTTGGGGAAATTATAAGTACTTCGATATATTTTCCATTTTGTATAAAAAAAAGTTTCGAATTTAATATCTACCTAGTATATAAGAAAAACCGATTTCACAATGTTGAGAAATAATTTTTTGGAAAAGACCGACAAGAAATTGAAAACACATGAAAAAAAATCAGCATGAAAGAATTATAAGAAAAGATTAATTTATGAATTCTAAAGTGAATACAATATATAGATTTTTAAATTAATTATTTGAATCCTTACGCGTAATATACCATTTTTATTCAAATTAAAAGCCTTAGTAGTTGAACAATTAAAAATTAAAAACGTTCCAAGTCGAATAATTTCAACTTGAAATATTTAAACTTGGAAAATTTTAAACATAAATCTTTGAGCATAGTGCAACTTCAAATTTGAAAGTTTTAAACTTTTTGACGCAGCAGACTGAAAAGTAAATTCTTTCACTGAGATAATGATTATTAAATATTTCCTGTTATCTAAATTTGAAAAATTTTGTCAAATAAATTAATATGAAGTCATGAAAATGACAACTGGATACAAGGATCAATTTTTTCGATATTCTGTTTTTAACGATTTCAAAGTAATTTAGGACATTATTTATCTATAAATATTACTAATATGTGTAAAAACCATTTCTCGTTTTATCTGAAAAAATTAATTTGATAAAATGACGAAAGTGATAACTGTGGATAACTCCAGTTTTTCCTCCCCAAAAATGAGAAATTAATAGGATGACATTTGGAAAAATTAAAAACAAAAGTTTCCTTTTGGTTGAAAAATTATGGCGAATTTTTTATATCTACAGTTTTTGCTAGTGACCAATAATAAAAATATTGAAATTCAGAAAAAAAGGTATTGCTCAGTTAATAATTTGT
>CAKNWU010261877.1:0-16937 GCA_932072015.1 Andricus quercustozae
TTTTTTCAAGTCACAAAACACGAATTTAGGGTCAATACTAAAAAATTCCAAAATTTGACTTAAAATTTTAAAATTTTAATTAATTTGGTAGATTTTTATGAAATTTAGTAAAAGGGGGTTTTTGGGCACAAAACACAAATTTGGGGTCCAAAATTCAAAACCTTGACTTCAATTTTCAAAATTTTAGTCAATTTTCTGATTTCCATGAAAGTTATAAGGAGGGAGATTTTCGAGTCTTAGAATACAAATTTGGGGTCAATATTCATAAATTCAGCATGTTAACTCAAATTTTTAAAATTTTCATTACATTGGTATATTTCCATTACCGAGAGGGTTTTTCGATTCTAAGAATACAAATTTGGGGTCATGATTCATAAATTCCAAAAATTGACAAATTTGGAAAATATTATTAATTTAGTAGATTTCTAAGAATGTCAAAAAGGCTTTTCAAGTCTCAAAATACGAATTTTGTTTCAAAATTCAAAAAAGCAGACTGAGTTTTGGAAATTCTATTTAATTAGTAGATTTCCACGAATTTCAGTAAAAGGTGAGTCTTTAAGTAATACATAATGAATTTGAGGTAAAAATTCAAAAAGTTAACACAAGTTTTGACAATTTTATTTAGTTGTTAAATTTCTATGAAAGCCTGTACGAGAAGGGTTTTTTTTTTTGAGTTTCAGAATACAAATTTTGGGGTAAACATCCCTATTTTGAGCAATACATTTTTTCAAATTTATGGCAAATTTCTAAACTTCTAAATTTCAAACTCATAATCATATTCTATAATCAAAAAATGAATTAATTCATAATGTAATACTATAGTAATTTAACATTGTATTGCTTGTGTAAATGTAGTATACAGTGTACACATATAGCGTGGTTTGGAACGGGAGCGGATTTACACCGGTTTTGGTTCGGGCCTCGAAACGTCCCGTATCGGAATCGTTCCGAACCGGAATGAGAATACATGTCTTGTTTCTGGTTCCCGTCTGGTCCTCGATCGTTTGGATTTCGGAACGATTCGGCCCGGATCCGATTTGGAACCGGAATGACGATGTACAGGGATTCTCATCCCTGCAAAAATGAATAAGCGCCAAAATGTATAACTTCAAAAGAGCGTACTTACTAAAGTTCGGAATTCTTAAGTAAAGAGAATGAGGTTCAACATTTGGAACACCAAAATGGCATAAGCGCCGAAATTTAAAATTCCAAAAATACGTAAGCGCTAATGTTGAGCTCCTTTAAAGAAGCATAGTTTAGAACAATAATCGGACTATTTCTAGTGTTACCTTATTATTTTTTATTCAAAACAAATTCTAATGTTATTATTTTATATCTCAATGAAAGAAAAACTAGTACGAATTATTAAGAGTAACTTCATTCATAGTTATACAGTCAGAACTAGATTTGGTTGAATGAATAAAATTTTGTTTCAATCAACCCTGGAATATGATAGTTATATGGACAAAAAAATATTTGGTTGGTCCAAGCAAATATTTAGTTGATCCAAGTAAAACTTTCGGTTTATTTGAACAAATAGTTTGCTCCATCCAAGAGAATACTTTAGTTGTTTCAAGTAAGTATTTTTTCTGGTCCCAGAAAATATTTTGGTTGATTTAACTAAAAATTGTAGTTCATCTAACCATGAAGGACCCATCACAATTTACATTGTAAATTTCTTCCCATTAAATTGTGTCATCTTGTGTAAATTATCCAATAGTTTAGTATACTACTAAATATCATAAGACGAGAAAATTCCACGACAAGACATTTGCAATATAAATTGTGCAGGATCCTTTGCTTACGTGATTCACAAAATCATTGTGCTATTTTATAACAAACTTAATCATGCAGCTTAGGTAATCCAACAGATTCCAGTAATCTTGCGCATTTTTCACATAATCACTGAATTCCAATCGAACTGTCATTTTGAATTGGAGTATACGCGATCGTACCAAGTCCATGCGCCCGTGACTTTTAAGATGCTTTCAACAAAATATTTTGGTTGAATCAACCAAATCTTTTGCTTGATTCTAGTAAAATGCTCTCTCAGATTAATTGGTAAACCCAACAACAAAAAATTTGTTGAATCGATAAAATATTTTCTAAAATCAACAAAACAATTCAACAAAAAACTCTGACGGAAGCAAACGAATTTGGTAAATGAAGCATAATGTTGTTCATTTAAACAGAATGATTTCTGAAATCAACCCAATACGATCAATAAAACGATTTTGTTGAACGCAGAAAAAATTTGCTCTGAGTATACTTATCACATGGTTCATTGAAGAGTGTTTTACCCCAAGAAAATAAGCCTTTCTCCATTGATCATACAATTTTGTGTATTTTTGTTAATTATAACTTTTCACGTCGAAATTGGCTCTTCTTCGCCCTTACGTTTAAAGGAGATAATATTTTTAATACTGAATTTATATTATATATTTAGCACCCTAAACGAATCATGTTACGAAATTAAAAGTTCTACTCTATACAGGGATACCTATCCCTGGTAGGTTTTTAATGAAATACTCTGGATTAGTTCTTAAGAAATAAAAAGTGTGTTTGCAAGTTTTTAGTATCGTACTATCTACTAGCCGGCCTTAATTTCTGCAAAATACTACTGTGCAGCTGTAAAGACCGTCAAACCTAAACTGCACAGACAGGCGTGTCATTTAACTCAAATGCGCATCCATAAAATACCTGTAACTCTACTTTACATCCATGCGTGCTGTATAACTCAAATACGCAGCGATAAGTTTAACTTTACTGCGCAGCGATGAGTAACGCGTAACTCTACGACGCAGACATAAGTGCCACGTGACTCAATTGCACACTCACAAGTACAATGGAACTCTACTGCGCATCCTTAAGTGCTATGTAACTTTACTGCGCATATATGAACACCCCGTACCGTACTGCGCAGCCATAAGTAACGTGTAGCCATAGGTCGCACCCATGAGTTCTATGGGACTGCACTGCGCAGATGTAAGTTCTATGTATATCTAATGCGCACATATAAGTACCCCGAGCAGTATTGTGCAGCCATAAGTACCACATCACTATAATTTGTATTTGTAAGTGGAATAAAACTTTTAAAAAAATCTTAATGCACACCCGTGAATGTCATGTAACTCTACGGTGCATATATAAATACCCCTAACTTTGCTGTGCATCCGTAATTGACGTATACTGCGCATCCGAAAGTTCCATGGAACTCTACTGCGCAGCATCAAGTGCCGTGTTACTTTACCGTGTAGCTATATATGCTATTGAACTCTACTGCACATATATAAATGACCCCGAACTTTCCTACGCATCTATTAGTAACGTGTAGCTGTACTGTGCAGATGTAAATGCTATGTAACTCTACTGCACACCTAGCAAGTATTCCAAACAGTACTGCGCAGGCATTAGTGCCATATAACAATACTGCGCATCAGCAAATGGCGTTTAGTTAGTACCCCTAACATTACTGCGCAGCCATAAGTTCCGTGTAACTGTACTGCGCACCCGTATGTTAAAGGGTTCCTTAAGGGTCCGGTCTAGAGTGGAACCCTTTAAATTCTTAAGGGTACGGGTACGGACCCTTATGAACTTAAAGGGTAGGGTCCGGACCTGAAACCTTGATAATTTAAAAGGTTCGGGTACGGACCCGGACCCTTAAGAATTTAAAGGGTCGGGGTTTGGACCCGGAGCCATAAGAAATTAAAGGTTCCGACCGCACCCGAACACTTAAGAATTTGAAAGATTCGGAATTGGACTCGGACACTTCAGAAATTAAAGGTTCCGGGTTCGGACCTGGACCCTTAAGAATTTAAAAGAATCGGCTCTGGACCCGGACCCTCAAGAAATTAAAGGGTCCAGTCCGGACCCGAACCCTTAAGGAACCCTTTAAACCCCAATCCAACCTAAAAGGTTCCGATCCCTGGTGTTCATTTTTTGAAATTTTATGACAGATAATTAATCTCGAAATTTGAATAAAGTTGATCATGAATAGAGATATCAAAACGTTGCATCAATTCGATCCATTTGCCGTATCAACTTGATCTCTGGGAGTTTTGTGTGTGGTGAGTGCCATAAGCACACGTGTGATACATTTTCTTCGAACATGAAATATATCTACTTTCGGTTCTTTCTTGGATATGAGTATAGTTTAAATATATTTACTATAGGTCCCAGTATCATTCACAACTCAAACCCAAAAGTCATAATTTTTACCTCAGCTTAAAAAAAACGAAAATATCTCCTAAACTAGAAACGGCCATAAGGGCCCTTTTCATGCGGACGCCCACATATAATATAATAAGTGGGAACATAGACTTACCCCTTTTCCAAAAGCCATTTTTTTTATTATTTCAGAAGTGAAAATATAAACATATCCCATTTCCAGATATGAAGTGAAAAAAATATTGAAGAAAATGTCAAATACGCTAGGCATCAAATAGTCACTCAAATTTAGAAAACAAGATCACAGTGTTATATAAACATAATGCTGTCGAATGCCTTGGTTTATTTTATTTTATTTTTATTAAATATTTCATTCTGGAATATACAGAGTTGTCAATTTTATTATTATATTTCACTACTATACTAATAATATAGAATAATGTGGAATATAATAAACTAATATTGTAAAAAATATTATTTTCTATGAACATTAAAGTGACTTTTCGATACCTAGCGTATTCGACATTCTTTTTCAATTATTTTTTTATATTTTGACCTTGGAGTGGCTCAATTCGTCGTAATAGTTCTTGAGGCAATTTCTGACGGGAATGAGGACCCATGGGACACGCGGAGGTCATAAAAAGAAGAAAACGTATAGGTATTCATATTATAATACTGGTAGATGGTTCCTCGTGAGTGCGTATCGTTCCCATGAGAAAAGAAAGGTCGTTACGTTTTTTACGAATCCCCATAAATTCGCAAGTGTTGATATATTTTGTACCAGGAATGACTGATAACTCGAAGCCTGATTTCATTAATCTTGTCTTTGAGAATGCAGGAGGCAAGTAAAAATCGAACTGTCATAATATAGTTTCAATTCTATCTTAATTTCTTTTTAAAATTTCATCAATGTAAATTTAAGTGGTTCGTAAAACATCAAATTAAACAAAAACACGGCACACCTTGACATATTTTTTCCAAATCATGAAAAAAATTACTAAGGATTAATAAGGATCAGTAATTTTAAATATAAGTTTCGGAATTCGTCTTGCTTTCTTCTACATTTGAGATGATTTATAAACCACAATTAAACAAATTTTAAATTGTGCAAGTTTACAAGAGTAAGACGACTATATTAGTAGATTTAATTAATTTTTGTTTTGTATTTTCTATATTATTGGTGATATGTTGAGATTATTGTGTTTTATAAATCATATGAAATTGCAGAGGATACTAAGGCAAATTCAGAGATCTAAAACTCTTATCTTGATTAATTTGAAAGACTGTTTTTAGTTAATAATATCGTACAGAGTTTTTACAGCCGTGTAAAAAATTATCGTGACAGACTTGCGTTCAATTAGGACATTTTCGAGACCGTCGAATCTAGACGGTCTTTTCGGGCCCTAATCGGGAGCTGGCTGGCCAGTTAACAGCAAAAAAATTTCTAAGTATCAAACAACATATCTTTTTTCACAATTCCAAAAATAGCCAAGGTGTTTAGAAGTATCAAAAATGAACAATGAACTCTATTTTTCTCATCATCTAGTCAGTTTTTTGGGGCCCTAATCGAGTGCTTACTAGCTCGTCAGGACCAAAATGTGGCTGACTTTCGAATCCTAATCCTGTTTTGCACATTTCCAGAAATCAGGGTTTTTAAAAGTGTAAAAATGATAAATACATATTAAAAACAAAGAATTTATTTCTTATCATGTAGACAGTATGAAATCATTTTTAATGCCAACAAACTTAAATAGCTTTGTAACAAGACCGACTAACTAGCGCTAGATTAGCTCAGCGCGACTAGAGCTAGATTAGCTTGTCCAGATTAGCGTTTGACTATACAAAAAAATTTCACTTCGACCAGTATGATAACTTTCACTTCACGCACGCACCCGAGAGTTCAGTACAACAAAATTAATTTATTTGATCAAAGCTTCCAAATTTTGAACCATAAAATTTGGAATCATGAAAACACACTTTCAACTAATGTTGTTCTATAGAAAGCAGGCGATAGTAGTATATTATGCAGCTAAGGAGAGAAAAAGTGCTTCCCCCCTTGGCGCATACGATATTTTTTATAACAAATGGATGATTTTAGACCAGGGGTCTCCAAACGTAGATCCTGTATCTACTTGGGATCCCAGGCCAGTAGGTCGGATCTACTCTGCTCTGACCCAGAACTGTCAAAATCCTGTACCTGATTCCAGCCGCTTGGAACCCATAAGCTCGAGACCTTAAACTTATACAAAAAAAAGGGTTCTCCCATATTAGATTCTCCATATTAGATTTTGAATAAATAAGCATGAAATTTATGTTGTCTTATTGCAAATTATCAAAAATTCAATTAAAAAGTTGCCGGAAATTTGTGGTACATTACGGTAATTGTAGAGGTGATTTATGGTAACTTACCATAAATAGCCCAAAATTCAATTTGAAAATATCTATAAATGTGCGAAAATGTTCGGTCATTTATGGTAATTTTACAGGTAAATATAGTAACTCACCACAAATTACCCAAAATTCATTTTTAAGAATTTTCGGAAATTTATCCATATCTATTTATCCATATATATTTCCAGAAATTTATGAAAGTTGTCAGTCATTTATGGTAATTTTACAGGTAAATATCGTAACTTACCATTAATTACCCAAAATTCATTTTTTTTTAATTTCCATACGTTTCCGGAAAATAATGAAAATTTACGGTAATTTACGGTAATGTTACGGATAAATATGGTAAGTTACCATAATTAACATAAAATTGATTCTTTTTAATTTACGGAAATTTATGAAAATTCTCGGTAATTTACGGTAATTCGGTCAGTTATATATGGTAAATTTCTATAAATAACCGCAAAATTCTATTATCTGCAACCAAAATTTCCTCACAGTTTTTACGGTGAGTGGGCTGATAGTCGTAAAATGCGAGCTCATAGAATAATAATTTTCATTATTCACCTCTGACGTCACTTTTCAGTCCCTAGAGAAATCCCTAGAGAAATCATGCATGTTTCATAAAAAAAAAAAAAAACAATTTTAGTTTTCTGTACAAGCACCGGGAACGTCGATTAGGAAAAATTACAATTTTTTTATATATTTGATTATTTATATAAAACTTAAAAAAGGACCACGCACCAAATACATGGGAAAAAATGTCCCGGTGGAATTTTCTAAGTTTGTGATATTTTTTAGATTATGCTCTCCTGATAAAAAAATCCTTATGGCAACAACTCAAATTATGGACAGTTTTTGCGCTACGACGATTTAAAAGTGAGATTTCGGTATATATTTTTACCTGTCAAGTGAAATATATCACAGACTTTTTTCCACCCTTTGCATTGCTACGTTGTATGCAGAAAAAAAATTGCACGGACGAACAATGCGATGTAATCGCGCTGGAAGTGATAACCGCTAAGCGTTCGGGCGATGTGCTAAGCGTTTAGGCAACGCACAAAGCTTTCTTATAATTGCATATTATCGAGCTTCAAACGCGAAATTCAACTTTTATTATGAAGAGGCGTTTGATTGTCTGAATCGCCGATAAAAAAAGCTAATTCACAAACGCATGACAAGCGTTACTTGCGATTGAAAGACTGCATCCGAAGTCCGTCGCAAAGCGCTTAAGTTGAAAGGCCAGACAAAAGAATCGATACCCAGCGTTGCAATTTGGCACCGATAAACCAGTTTATGTCAAGCACTCTAAAGTACCTTTTATAGAATTCTCCTTTCATGACAACGCTTCCATCCTACCATCAACGCTAAGCGTTCAAGAAACGCACTCAGACAACATAATAAATTCCCAGCGTTGCTGTTTAGCTTTGATTCGCCAGTTTAAGTCAAGCGGTCTACAATAATTTACAAGGAATGCATATCTCATTCCAACGCTCCGATTTTAACTTCAACTCTAAGCGTAAAAGGTAAGTATGTACATATTTCGATCACAAAATCAACCCCCATCGGTGCTGTTTTCATAATTAAATGATTATTGCGGACTTTAACTGGCTAATACGAGCGAAACAGCAACGCTGGGAGTTGATTTTTTTGGTTGGATGCTTTCTTAAGCACTTAGCGTTGGATTCAAAATCGGAGCGTTGGAACGAGATAAGTATTCATTATAAGGTGTTTTAGACTACTTGCCTTAAAATGGCTAACCCGAGCCAAACAGCAACGCTGGGAGCTGATTTTGTTGTCTGGATGCTTTCTTAAACGCTTAGCGTTGGAGTTAAGGTCGGAGGATTGGAACGATATAAGCATTCCTTATAAAGTGTTTTAGACTGCTTGACTTAAACTGGCGAATCAAAGCCGAACAGCAACGCTGGGATTTTATTATGTTGGCTGAGTGCTTTTCCTAAACGCTTAGCGTTGAAGGTAGGATGGAAGCGTTGGCACAAAAGGAGAATTCTGTAAAAGGTACTTTAGAGTTCTTGACATAATCTGGTTGAGCAGTGCCCAATTGCAACGCTGGGTATCGATTATTTTGTCGAACCATTCAACTTAAGCGCTTTTCCACGAACTTCGGATGCAATCTTTCAATCGCAAGTAGCGTTTGCAATGCGTTTGTGAACTAGCTATTTTTATCACTGATTCAGACAATCAAACGCCTCTTGATAATAAAAGTTGAATTTCTCGTTTGAAGCTCGATAACATGCAATTATATGAAAGCTTTGCGCGTTGCCTAAACGCTTAGCACATCAACCCCAACGCTTAGCGCTTATCACTTTCAACGGGATTACATCGCATTGTTCGTCCGTGCAATTTTTTTTCTGCATACACTTACACGTAGCAATGCAAAGGGTGGAAAAAAGTCTGATATATTCCACTGCACAGGTAAAAATATGTACACAAATCTGACTTTTAAATCGTCGTAGCGCAAAAACTGTCCATAATTTGAGTTTTTTCCATAATGATTTTTTGATCAAGAGAGCATAAACTAAAAAATATCACAAACTTAGAAAATTCCACTGGGACCTTGTTTCCCATGTATTTGGAGCGTGGTCCTTCAAGAACAAATCGGGCGCAACAATACTCCTTAACCGACGTTGTGCACCGCACTGTTTGAGGAGCACTAAATATACTACGATTTGCGTCAAATTTATACATTTATCGTTTTTCGTGATTTCGAAAAAAATATCAAGGCGCAACATAATTTTTAAAAAGTTTATGTTTTCTCAACCACCCTAGTGTACATATTGTGAATTTGGCAGAATTCAATTTTATACATTTTGTACTTGATAAATAAATTAGAAAATAACTAAAGGCTAAATTGAAAATGAAAGTGTTTGTAAAGCGTTCAAATGAGATTTTAGATTATTTAAACAAATTATTATTATTCTTTTATAACTTTTTCTTTCTTTTTAAAAAGGTTCCGAATTTTTTTCAATTTTCACATTTACAAACAATTTTATACATTTTAAATTAAGTAAACATGTATAAAAAGAACACTTCAAGGAGATAAAACCTGGTCCTAAAGCCTTATTCCAATTTTGGGAGCTAACTATGTTTGCCCTTTCGAGCAAACATAAAATATGTGTTCATCCGTGTCCACGAATAGAAAAAAAATCTTTGGAGTCTGAGTTTAAGTTTGATACTTTTTGGACAATGTTAGACTTTGAGGGCTAACATCGTTGAAATTCTATCGACGATTCAAAGAGGTGGTCACCATCACAAATAAAGACCCCTCATCAGGTTCCCTAAACAAATATCCTATCGCTTGCATGGATCGTGGCTTTATAATAGCCTGAAAGAGGGAAAATATATCTTCCAAACTAAAACAGAGCAAGATAAAATTTTAGCCCTTTCCCCCTTTAACAATTTCATATCCCTTGTTATTCCTAACAGTTTGATTGTTTAGTGATAAAGTCTATACAGGCTGACCTGGCCTTCCCATTAAAAAGGAATTAATATTTAATTAACGAAATATCTCCCTTTATAGATGATAAACTTTAATAGGTTTCATAATTAAAATATTAATTAGGGAGCTAATTTACGTGAAACAAGAATCAAGTAATCACTGAGACAAACTAAAGTACTTTTCTTTACGGTATAATTTTTTCCAGGTATCATTTTAGACTGGAAGTGTCCTGTTTTTGAATAAGATGACTTTATGCTGTTATATATGAGACCACGTGCCTCATTTTAGGACCAAGGTTTATAAATTAAGTACCACTTGAGATTTATTTTATTGCCTGAAATGAGCCCTGGAATGATACTTTTTTACATTTTAAATATCAATAAAAAGTCGATTAAAAAAAGCCCGCTTAAAATAATTTTCTTATACTATGACGGTCTTGAAATGATTTAGAATAATTGAGGTTAAACAATTTTAAGCTAGAAATATTCAAAAACCTTAAGTGGCTAATAAAATAAACGAAGAAAAGCGTAAAATTTCGATCTCTGAAAAGAGTGTATCACGGTTCTTGTTTGTTAGATAAATGTATTATTCTATAATAATTAGAATATATGTCCTGCATATCCTTAACTTAGCTGTAATTTTTCTAACAAAAGATCCAACACCGCTTGATACTTACCACTCTTTTATGGCCACTTGAGTTATCACTACATATATGTTTTCTTACTATCTTTTATACATTTCAATGCACAATACCTTTTTTTATGATGAATCTGCTTTATAATAGCTGTATAAGCGATCAGTGTTCGAAATTTATACTATATCATGTATATAATATTCGCACTGTCTATTATTATGGAATTGATTTTTTATCCCTGCTAAATAAGAATCTGCTTTATTCTACATTTTCGGATCTCTCTTAACGAAGAAGTATTTGTTTATTTATTTCCTCCCAATCTGCCATCGACACGTGATGCTTAGAGCGCTTGTCTCCTTTATCCCTGTTATGAGACTTTATCGTTCCTTTTTTTCAGGGAAAATATGTCAAGGTACAATGTGCGAGTGACCTGACAAGCCTGAGGGAGGTAACTTCTCAAATTACAAAAAAAACTTTTTGGTACGAAAACATGCACATTGAATTAAGAGAGATAAAAAAAAGAAAGTATATGAATTTCATAAAAAGATCAGAGGTATGTAAATTCAATTTAAAAATCAACCCCGATCAGAAGATTTAATGATATGCTAATGAGCTTGACCTTAATGTCGTCCCACTCAACTCTCCTCTAAATAAATCGTCATCAGAAGTCTAGAGCCACCCCATTCTTGGACAAATTCATATGTACTTAAATTTTTGTTTAATCAAGTTTGTTCCGATGTAAATTTTTAAAATTGATCTTTTTTGTAACTAAAATGATAATTTGACATTGTTAATAGCAAAATTGTATGCTAAACCATTATCTAATTGATTAAACAATTTATTAAAGATTAATTGTACATTTTGATCAAAATGCGATAAAAACGTCTGATTTGTTTTTATAAATTTAGTTAAATGTGTAGCTTCTCTTTATATATTAAAATTTTATACAAATTCTTTAAATAATTAGTATTTGCGCAAAGTCTTTTAGACAAATGAGTATTCGTCCTCTGGTAGCTGAAAGTAAGTTTTTTAATCATTTTTTTTAATTTTTCGTGATAAATATTCTGATAATTATCTAAATAAAATATATATTATTTTAAGAATTGGTAAAACATTTAAATACTTAACAATAAGCTACAAACTTAACCAAATTTTGACCAAAAAATCAGATTTTTTTAATCTCATTTCCACAAAAATGTACAGTGAAAATTATTACATTACTTGAGAAACAAAAATTTCAAAAATTTATTTTAGATGAAAATTATTTAAACAAATAAATATTATTAGAAAAATACGAATTTGTTACATAATGAGGTAGAAATATCGGAGTGACGTCGATGTTTAATAATGACAAATTTTACCAAATTTAAAAAATAGAGTTTTAATCCTTGAAATCCTCTTAAATCAGATAACACTTCTTTAAATCATTGAAATTCTGTAAAAATACCTTGGGATCTTTTAGAATACACTCAAAGCTTTGAAACCCCATAAAATCCTGCAAAATCCCTGAAATGAGTTAAAATCCGTTAAGATAACTAGAAATCTTTTGATATTTCGATCCATAGATAAAATTCAGTTTCTGAAGATAAGATGCGATTTCAGCCAGTTTCGAGAAACATAGTACTAAAATTGTGGATAGATTCATATAGAGTGTAAGAAAAAGTCTCCTAACGGCCATCGTAGCCCAACTGTAACGTTATTGACTCAAATATGTTAACGTTGTGCAGAAATCTTGATGCCGGCCTAGTAAGGTTCTGACCAGTTTACCCTAATTTTGTTACGGTCCTGGTCGGGTAAACTGATACGGGCCATACATGGCTGAAGGACTTTTGCAGATGATTACCCTACTTAGGGAAAACTTGTCAGGGCCTTTCCCGTTTTTTCGAAGAACTCCCGAGTTTCTAAAATTATAATAATTGCATCAGAGCCTTTGAAGGTTACAGGTTTAGGAAAAGCCTGTTGCCATATCCGGTCCACATTATGTTGATCGATGAAGAAGCCGATCATCTCTCAGCAGTTTATGGCACTTTTTTCCTCACCTACGAATCAAATTAATACAACTTATTTGATTTGTACCTTGAGCAATGATATTCTCTTATTTGAGCTAGTTAGATAACCAAAATCGCGTCGCAATTCATAATTATTCTTATTTCGTTTAGGCGTTCCCTTACGTCTTCACACTTGTACAACGATATTTAGAGAGTCCAATTTTGATTACACCTTGGTGGCACTGATAGCCCACAGCCTCCCTATTCGAAATGAAAGAAATCTTTGCATAAATAATATCCAACATTAATACAATTTTTGCAATTGAATTAGTGAAATTAATAAATAATATGATTATATTTAATTTTTGAATTAAAATATTACTTTAATGATATTAGTTTAATATCAGTATACTTATATAATGAGATATAATATAATATTATATTATATTATATAATACAAAAATTGAGGAAAAATTACTAGTTTAGTTTAGAAGTGGGTCGTAATAAGGTGTCTCTAGTGAAAACCAGGCTTGGGGCGAATCTTGCCGAAACTCCACAAACGAAATTATATTGATATCATTCGTGTCTATAAATACTAATCAGGGCCTTGTCATTGCCCCTTCTTCAATGGGACTAAGTGCGGCTATTTCTGCACAGCCCTTGGGGCTACGTGAGCCATCCAAAGGATGTTGAAAGTTTTTTTCTTACAATCCATATGAATTACTTGGTAATTTGAAAGCCATTTTTTCGAAACTGGCTAGAAAGCACCTTTTAACGCTTGGGCTAATAAATCACATGATAACAATACCGAGGCTAGTGTGTTATCGACCTTGCCTATGAAGTAAGATAGATTAAGTTTGTAAATATTTCTCCAGTTTTATGTAATAACTTTAATCACACTACATTCGTAGAGGTAACGCTTATCTACAGGTTTCGCAATATTTTCTTCTCATTGTTTCAATAGATTAAAAAAACGTTACACAAACGAGTTCTTTTATTAATGTTTCTTCTTTGTGATAAAAAGAAAAAAACTCAAAATACTTTAAAATCAGAGTATCGCCTACAAAAAGTAGCTAAATCGGAAAAAATCAATATAAATTACCTATTTAAAAATCACTTACTTTTGTCAAAACTCACTTAAAAATTGAGCGAACATATAGTTTTTTTTGTAAATAAATGGACAAATACGCAGAGTGAAACAAATTGTTCCTATCAATCATCTTCTCAAAATGATACTTTGAATAAGACTATATTTTTCCCCTCATACAAGAAATTTAAAAAATCTCGTTATTGACATTTCTATATGGAGCCAATCATTTTAAATCAGTAAGACTTTATAACACTTCAAGTTACAGAACCTCCCAGCGAGGAAATATGTTCTTTTTTAGAAGAAATTAGCTGACACTATATTTCCAATTTTAGAAGAACAAAATTCCATGAATTTACTGATAATATCCGTATCTTTGTGGAAAATATTATTATCAAATATTATTTGAATTCCGACGTTTATTTCTTAATTAGGAATACTTCCCATCAGAAGTACAATCTGTAAGCTCTATGCTAGCTAAGTCATTTTCGTGGTCAGAAGGATTTTTTTCTTGAAATCAAATTATCGCATTTTTCTCGGAAACAACAAAAGATACATCAAAACAAGTTTTAACAACAAAGTTTTAACATCTAAACAAGTTCTACAAAAAGTACATGTTGCTTTTCTGTGATATCTTGCAGCGTTGATAAGAAAAATTTTACAATAATATTTTCAGAAAAAAATTCTCCTGGCTTAAAAAAAAAAACAATTTCTAATAAATCTGATAGGATGCATTCCTTAAGCAGAAAAATAAAAAAATGTGGGTTTTTTGGAAAATCTTCTTGTCATATTTCAAAATTCTAAAAAAAAAAAGAAAATAATTTTTTTTTAAAAACCCCACCTGTTTTATTTTTCTCAATGTTTTTAAAAAACTTCTATATTAGGTCATACGAATTGTTTCTTCGTCCCGCAAATCGTGATAAGTAGTGAAACAATTTTCATTTCATTCGACCATTCTATCCCCTTTTCCAACTACCCCGATTTTTCGGGACGACTAGTACAGCCTTAACAGTAGTGTAAAATAAAAGCAATCTACAGATTATTATAGTAAAATTCTTTATTAAATTACATCACTTGAAATATAATTTTTAAATTTTTAAACACTTTCAAATAAAAAAATAAAAAGCTATCTAAAAAAACCGAGGGTGCACCAATTGTCGAACGTCGACAGATATTCATGCAGGTACTCTAAACTACAAACAATAAAAAACCTATATTTTTACAAGAGAAATTCATTCTGAATTTAATATTTGTAATAAGTCCATCATGAAATCGACGGAAATTTGCCGTTTGCTTAATATTTTAGGTTGTCTGAATAAGAAATTTTAAAGCAAAAATTTGATTACTTTTGGATTATTTTTTTATATTTATATGATACTGTAGTGATGAGAATCAATCAAACTTTTTTCAAATAATTATATTATTTGAAAAAATTGCATAAAGTATTTTTTTAAATAAATCATCGGTTAATTGGGGACAATTTTTGGCAAAGCTCCATATTTCGATGACCCACCTCAAGAAATGGTGATATCGATTTTGTCGTGTATACCCCATTTGTCGATATGTATTAATATTAGGTCAGGCAGGTTATGTTAATGACAGTAATTATAATAATAACAACATCATGTTGATTTTTTAAAAATAAAACATAAGAAAAGTCATTTTTTTATCTACATATCTCACTATTTTGCACATCTAAAATTTCTTATTCAGGTATTTAACAAATTGTACTTTTGTACTTTTAATTACTGTTTTCAAATATTATTAATATTATGATTATAAGTCGTTTTGAACTTTATACATTTTTGAATTTTTATGTCAGGCCATGCACTCGATAAATGGGTCTAGAACTCGAGCGATTGGGAAATGCACCTCGAGAAATGGTGTTTTCGACAAAATTAATTTTATCACAATTTTTATTTCATATTTTAAATTTTTGAAAGAAAATACATACAGAAATAAAAGTTAGATAAACTTACTGTCCAGCCAAATAATTTTTAATGTTGTAGGAGTTTTCATTTACAAGAAATGGGATAGGAAAGTTTAAGGTTGCCTATGTATTATTCAATGCTTGAGGTTCTGATTCGATTGCCAAATTTTATTTGAATTAAATAAACCTGTAAAAACATTGTTTTTACATAAGATTTTCATAGAGATGGTGTAACATAATTGTGTGAGCAACACGATGGCTAGCAAATTTATAGAAAATTTATTCAACCGAATAGACACTAGATCGTACTTGTTAGATACACCTAAACATGGTCTGAAGGTGCCAATTTTCGCCGGAAACCTTGAGAATTGCGCCGAAACTCTGTACATTTTAAGTAGATAGGTTTATAAAAATTACCTTTCAGTGCGATGAATTTTGCTGAAATTAGAGTCCATTTATTTAAAAAATAAAATTTTCAGCACACGTGTTTCACCCATAGAAAATTAAATTAAACTACCTGTGAAGGTTTTGGGTAGCTTAGGTGTTATGAGCCAACTCTACTTTTTTTCAGCGCTAAAAATTATGAAAATCTTGAAATAACACAAATTTTTTGGACTACCCCAGTATAAAATATTGATGCTTTTTATTTTTCTCTATTTACAGATGAAAGTGTGTGCACGCCAGCGGAAGAACCAAGGTTCATTTTTCTTTTAGGCTTAAGATAATTACAGCCCGATATGTCGAAGGTATTTTTATCAAGAGTTGGACTTTTTGAATAGCCTGCACGGGGCTGTCCCGGTATATATCATCAGTTACAGATGCATTTTTGTAATGCAATTAAGAGATCTGATAAGAGCAGTATGCCCAATATGACATATTGGACAAAGCCTCATTTTTACCCCAAGGACTAGCTTGTAACAATGTGCATTATGGAGGGATGTACAGCTTAAGGTGGGATCTAAACTACCAGAACCTTGGTAAAAGTACATAGAAAAATTTCCAGAGATACCGGTTCAAGGATCGAATCCCGGACCTCTAACGTGAAGTCCGAGCGCCTAACCGCCAAATTTACCGAGGCTATCAATTCAACATTTAGAAAATCTTATAAAATGTAAAAAATCATAAACATAAAAAGCAATTCATATTTCAAGATGCTCTCATACTTCGAGTTTAATACGTAACTGCTATTTTACCAAATATTAATTCACTTTTCAATAATATAATATTATAAATAATATTGTAAAAACTTAGTAATTGCCAATCTGCTATTTGAGCTTATC
>CAKNWU010261878.1:0-11551 GCA_932072015.1 Andricus quercustozae
AGAGCTACTCGACAAGAAAATGCACTGAAATTTTCACAGGAATGTAGGAAAACAGTCCTTGTCGAAGGAGCAAACTTTTGCTTTTCTCAGATTATCAGGGCTTAATTCAGGTACATAAGGTTTCATATTCGCATTTCAGGACGGTGCCATGTCTACCTTAGTATACCGTGACCGCATTTTATACCAAGAATTTACCAGCGACAGGTGCAGAGCGTGTCATGCACACGCAGAGTACCTAGAACACATTCTACGTGGGTGTCCCACCCATGTGAGAACAACGTATATCTGCAGACATAATGCGGCCCTAAGAGTGCTTTATTATCATCTTTGGCGCTCTTACGGTATTAAACAACGATTTTCGGACAGCAGTCTCCGTTGCACACTCGAGGACTGACATTGTTCTTCAAGACTTCGAGAAATGAACCATATTCGTGATCGAATTCTGGGCTCCGGCCGACTACAAGTTCACTGCCAAGGAGAAGGAAAAGGATGAGAGGTGTCAAGACTTTAAAAGGGAGTTGCAACGTCTGTACCCAAAATATTCGTGTAAAGTAATTGTCCTTGTGATCGGCGCTCTCTGAGGTGCGAAACTATCACTGGTTCGTAACCTTAAAGCCATTCCCGCGTGCCAAACATATGCCAATACCCTTGCGACAGGGCATAAGTGTGATTTACCACGGTTCTATTGGGAGCCGATGTCATTTTTAGATGGCCGTTGCTCCCAGTGGGATCCTGCGGTGTTTGTGTAACCTTTTTTTAAAATTATATATCATATAATGGTCGGGGTGTGCATAAAACGCCCTTCAGCTATCATCGGGAATGTCTTGGTCATGCCCGACTACAATCCGGATGATTTAAGAAAAGCAAACGTTAGCTCATACGACATCGACTGATCCTTCACATTCCTTTGGCAGATGCCGTGTATTCACTTGTCGAGCAGCTGTTCGCGGAAGTTTTTCTCCTGTGCTTTCTTAATTCAGGCCTTCAGGAGTAAGTATTCGAGATGAATAAGGTATGATTCATTTTGCCCACCCTGATATTGAAGTCAGTCCAAGTGTTTCAGCAGCCTCCTCTTGTGCTTTGTACAGAAACGCTCCTTTGCCCACTTTCTTCGTGTTTCCTGCCAATTTTAAGAACAAGGTCTCGTCCATTTGCGACTATATGGCCTGTACTCAGAATAATCCTGTTGCGAAAATATTCAAGATTCAGTATTCCGCGACTACCTTGACGGCGTGAGATATAAAGTCGCGGAACAGAAGACTAAAGGGTAATGTTTTTTTTATGTTCATAACGTTTTGTGACCCCATATCGAGGGATCTGAGCTCGTGCTTTGTCTATGGAACCACTCCAAGTGAATAGAGAACTACCGGGACGGCAGGCATGTTCGTTGCAGATACTTTGTTCCTCCGCGATAGTTGAGAAGACAAAATCCGTCGGATGAGACGTTTGTATCTGCATCGGAGAATATCCTTTATAGATGTCATGTCCTGAATGCGGCTCTGTGGAACGCCCAGGTATGTATAAGTCTCTCCAGGGATATTTTTCATCTAAAACTGTACATGTGAAGAATTAATTGTAATTTTTGCATCCATAAACAGTTTTTTTTAATTACAAAAAAAAATCAGTATCAGCCACTGAAATAGTGTGCTTTAGGTAGCTTGATATTTTGTCTATAGTAAGTGAAAAATTAAAAAAATTAAAACTATACATGAAATAGGATAATGTTAGTTAGCAAGTGTGCACTCGCCCAATGATTAGTTGCAATAAATTTGCTATGCATTCATACCTGCATTCTTACTCTTCACGCTCTTACAACGTGTCGTTGACACCCACCAGTGCATTATTTTATTTAAATGATCCAATTTCATATTTCATAAAATCTTAAATTCCAGTGCGTATATTTTTCAAATTTTTGGCATATAGTAAAATAATGCATGTGGCCATCTACGAAGAAAAGGACCTAACGCTCAAAAAATTGATTTTTAATTTCTTACACTAATAAAAAGTGTTTGAGTGTCTCTATCATAATAATAAAAAATGTTTCTTTTCTACAACATCCTAATTGTTATTAAACTGCAAAGTGAGGACCTCTGATACCTCTTCAATTGCTCTATCTATAAAATTTAGTTCTGTAAGACAGCTGAAATTTCGCATTTGAATTTTTTCGGGCGTGAATGGATAAAAAAATAGTGACATAAACCAGATGAAAACTTTTTGAGGCATTTGTTGCTACTCGAAGATAGTCGTTTCCCCCTGTATTCCATCCCTGTGGGTGGTAGCATCCAGTAGGATTGCCGTAGCGGCGCACCAATTATCTCATCAAAATGAGTATTTGTCGCGCTGCCAATTTGAGATCGACATTAGAGCGACCACCAATTTACTTAACGGGATGGCTTTTAGCTGAAAATTTGTGCCAAAATTTCTGGAGTTACCGACAGTAACGGAAGATGACCTTAGACGAAGGAGGCGTCAAATAATGAATACGAACCTCCTTACTAGAATAACTATTAACCGTATTAGATCTGAGATTATGTCTGCACTCCACAGATGGCGCGTTCGGGCTTCGTTGGTACAGATGATCCAGAGACAGTGTGGCAACCTAGCCGGATGCCGCCGTTGTAAGTTCTTGTTCGCCAAGGTATATCTATAGTGTAGTATATATATATATATATATATATATGCTATATGTCTATAGTATATGTATGAGAGAATTCAAAATGGTGGAGCCAATAACCGAGCATTACACTAGGTTGCCATACTGTGTCTGGACCCTCTGTATCGTTGGCAGCGGGACCTGCGAGGAGCGAACAACATCGAGTTATCTTGGCTCTCCATCCCGAACCGCCGAGCCAAAAATGTACTCCGTGTCGGCGGCCAAGTAGGAGCTTCAGATACCTGCGGGGCCTGAGGCTATGGACGACCAGGGGTTATATCCAATGGATGTAGACAAACGATTGCCACATGGTCCATAGTTACTAGGGCTGCATTCACCGAACCCCGCTCCTGTCGACCCCATTAAGAGCTTAACGAGGAGAGCCTGAGTCTCATGGTGTACTTAACTGATGCTTCAAGTGAGTTCGTGGACCAGAAACCATCTGAGAGACACGGTCTTCCAAAATGAAATGACAACAATCTCCGGTTATTTGGCAGCTTTAACCACGAGATGCTGCCTCTGTTGCATTTGCAACAGATATAGACACTCATATACTGCGTTGCTGTCACGTGTACCGGAATCATAAACGTAATACACAAGTCTCGGGGCGCTAACTTTTACATCTCCAGAAGAATTAAAGTTTTAGCTTTAGAGTGGGGTCAGCAGAATAAGAGCCAACCTGAGGCGCTTGTACCAATTTCGAAAGATCAATCGGTTGCAGAAGCTGACTTGGTATGTAGAGGAGATCCTTAGCCCTACTTAAGATCAGTCTAAGAATATCTTCCCTAACCTACGAAACAGAGGCTGATGGACCTGTCAGCACGGCTGCGCAGCTTTCAGAGGTCTAACGCGACAAAGAATGAATAAAGGACCTTGTCGGGAGCGAAAAAGTGATTTCGCGGCAAACTAGCTGGTGGACCAAACAATAAAAAAAATACCAGTAAACCATCGAGGGCATAGGAAATAGTCAGACATGGGTTGAGTATCTGGGGTGATCATGTGTCAAGCCACCTGAACACGATGTGGCTCCATCTAGAAAAGCACCGAGTCTCATGGTTGCTTGTGATGAATTGATTGTTCATAATAGCTTCCGACGTCTCTCGCATCCTAAAGGTGTGCGCACAAGAAAATACGTGTGCAGTGTGCTGAAAACGCCTCAGGCACGAGGCGTCCATGCACATACATAGAGCGCCAACCAATCACATGCGAGCTGTCGTGCTGCTGCGGTGCGAGCTGGTTACGTACCGATCACGTATAGGACCGCGGATCGAGAAGTAGAAGTTGGAGACGTTGCTAATATTGGTTTGCTGGTAAAGCTTGTAAACACACCAATATTGGCAACGTCGCAAACTTCTTCAGCAGCGCGAACAGATCGCATGCGATTGGTTGGCGCTCCTAGTGCGTGCACGGATGGCTCATGCGTGAGGCGTTTCTAGCACACTGCACACGTATTTTTTTGTGCGAACACCTTGAAGAGGGCTAAGAACTGGAAAGCGGCCGGTCCGGTCGAATAGCGCAGGTTCTAGTATACGTGTCTGGTGGATCTGCACCCCGATCGTGTATGCAAAGCACCATAAATGCACTCTGCATATTGAATATATCAATTATAAAAAGTTATTTACCTCATTGCCGCACGACTATTGTTCCGTCGTCACATTAATGTTAGCAGCAAGCGAGCATTTTCATGCAAGTTTGAACGCGTCGAATTCGCGCGAGTTCGACTGGAAGGTAGGAATGGAAGGATGTGTGCATGCGCGAGAACGGCGTTGGCGAAGAGTGGTCAGTTGGCTTTCATCGATCGGTTCGTGGAGAGCTGTCGCGCGTCCGTTCGTTATTTTCTGCCGTTCGTGCGTTCATTTTCCACTTTCCACTTTCCACGAGTGAAAGTTGGAAACCAATCGACTCAGCGCGATTGGAGGTTCCTCCGCGAACCGACAAATACTTGATCCCCTTTTGATTTGTGAAAGCGGGATTTCGATCGAATCAGCGCGATCGGAGACTCCCTAGCGAGTCGAATCAAAGGGACCACGTGTGCGACGCCAACGCCGGGTTCTCGGGTTCTCAATTCAAATCTCTTCTTGTCTCAATTCCGAATGTGTAATTAAATGGGGTTTTTCTTAGTCTTACAATAAATGGGTTTTTATGCCACCAAAAGGCTTTTTCCCAAAAACATCTGTGTTATTCTTGAACTTTAGCCCATTTTCAAATATTTTTAAGCGTTTTATTTTCAGATCTGCGTAAGAAAATCAAAATTTAATTAAATTGTCAAGCCACCGAAGGCAAGACAATTCCAAATCAAAACAACTATTTCTTTGAAGTCCTCAGAATGTATAACATCAGCCCTCTTGTGATATCACTTTTGGGTTACACCATGCAAATATCACGCATAAGTATCAGGTGTTTAAGTCGGGAGGTCATGAGGGATATTGTGTCCTTATCAATTAAAAGTGGCATCTTCCAAAGCAACTGTTTCAGTGCATAATGGCTCTGTTAAGCCCTGAAACTATTAAGTAGGACACTCAACGATACGTCCTATGAGTTCAAAACAGAGGTGGGAGTATCTGAATCTCAGCATGCTTACATTCTCTACATGGATAACCTGAAGATTTATACTACCTCAGAGTCCAAACTGCAGAGTTTACTCAACATCTTTCTGCAGATTTCCAATGGCATCAGGATGACCTCAGTATACTGCAGGCAAGAGGACCACAGCAGTCTACCATAAAAGAGGGACTTTTATCATGCGTTAAGCATGATTATTGCGTCTTCAAAATCGAATCATGTGACGTCGGTACAAGCTACCGGAGTGGAACAAGACAAGGTGCCGCAAGTCTGAAGATGCGCAGTAGACCATATTTGATTGTGTTGTTTAAGTCCAAGAGGAGTATTTGATTGTGTGCAAAAGTGCCATTGGTGTCGGCTATTTTTGTAAAACAAAATAAAAAGATTTATATGCACTTGCCCGAAGGATCTTGGATGTGTGGCAGATTCCTGCGATATTTTTCCTATTTGTTGACAACAAGGCTGCATTTTCTGACACTTGGTCTTGCTCCACCGTGCAAGCTACTTGATGAGTCGTGTCCATACATGGCGTTTCTAAGGGAGGATCTGAGAATCCAGAGTTGTTATATAACTTAAGGTAAATGTGCCAGTCTTCGTCAATGCATGGGTTGTCGACAGTTTGCGCAGTATTTTACATATAGTAAGCTGTTGTGTTCTTCGTTCTTAGCAGAAATGAAATTTGTATGTGTTTGGACATCGTAGCATCGAATGCAAATGGCTTTGTGATGAGAAAAGTAAGTGACTTTAAGGAAAAAAAACAACATTTTTTGTGGCCGTTAGATTACGAGTTAGCAGAAAAAGTCTCTTGGACGGTGAAAGACACAAAAGATTACGTTAAGCCTATGCTTATTATATAAATAAATTTTTTTGTCACATAAAGAGGTACGAAAGTTTGTTAAATATTACGTAATATTTCTGAAAAGTAGAAAATCCGACGACAGTTGAAGCTATACCCTTGTTGCTTCGTTAATCGACACAACTGCCGAATACTTAATTTTGACAGGTATAATAAAGCAGTATTTTTTAATTGAATAACGTTAGCGCCATACATCAGTAAGTTGGAAAACTTATTGAGAATACATAAATGTTGACTTGGTTCAGTATTCAGCACCCAAAATACTATTCCTAAACAAAGAATTTTTATAAAATTGTTGATGCCGATCATTACAGCAGTATATAGATTCTATACGGTGCTGCAGTCCTCGGCATCAAAGAAAATTTACTAAATGCAGTTTTGAAAATCCATGAATTATTTTTGACTAAAATTATGAATATTTACAATAAAATTAAAAGAGTTTTTTTTAAATTATAATTTTCGCAATTTTTAAATCTATGTGTATATATATTTATTTGATAAGATTTAAATAAATAATACATTGAAATATACATTATTGAAAGTGTATCCTGCCATCATTCTTAAAATTAACACACAAAAAATAGTTTTACTTTTAAATTATTCTTAAAAGCTATTGCCGATCACTCACACATTGAAGTGCCGATAACTGAAGCAGCCAGGTTTCTAAATTGCCGATAACCCGTGCATTCTCGTATTTATAACTTCAAACTTCTTATAATATTAATTCTAATGGGATTTGTTGTAAGTAATAAGTAAATTACATTTCTAAAGGTTCGCTTCATTCGATAAAACCCATTTATTAAGTTTTAGAGATGTTTACTATAGTTTTTCAAGCATTTGAAATCTGAAATTCCCCTTAAGCTTCCTATAACTGGCACACTTACCTTACGTGGTGTTAGCCGTGGCCTAGAAATATGTATGTCATAAAGAAAACAATTATTTATTTACACGCGCTAAACTTATTCTCAATCACAGAATGAAGTGATAAATATTAATCAAAACTACATCTCCGCTCATGAGTATGACAATCAATTTTTCAAGAAGATACTGTAAAAGTTGTGCATATTTCAATGTGAAAGTTTCAGCTTACGTGTTGTAACATTTTTAAAGTTGAAACAAAAATGTTGGAAAAAATTTAATGTTCTTTTCTGCTGCAAGAAATATTTTTATAGAGTATATGAAATAAGTAATCATGAGGTTTCCATAAAATTTATTTAGAATACATGTTCATTTAATTTTTATTATTATTTTCCTAAAGATGAGATTTCTGCTAATTCTTCTAACTTTTCGGTATCAACTTTGTTAAATGTTTATTATATTGGAATTAATTTACATTTAAAGACAACATTGCTGAAACATTGAAAACATTGACAAAATGCCTTCATACTGACTTCTTTTATAGAGAATTCTGATAGCTGTCAAGCTATTCAAGAGAAAAAATGTTAACTCTCATATAATTAATGGTATCACATACGATACGTGAAACAATAAGATTTCCCTGTCTTTGATTCTTGCAACTAAACAATAAAAAGGAAAAAAATAGAAAAAAGTTGATTTTGCGATAGAAGAAACAATTTTCCAATCCCAAATAAAATTTCCAGGGGGTTTCCAGTTATTTCTGGTTACATAAAATTCCAGGGATTTTCCAGTTTTCCCGATCCGCGAGACGAACTTGTAGGTAATAGCTTCACGTACTTAAAAGTCGTTCCATGCAGCACACGTTATACTAAGACTCTCTTATTAAGTAATGTCAAGAAGGTGTCACGTTTTATTTGCAAAGTTTAGAAAAAACTGTTTGTTCGAGATATATTTCTTTTGCTTCAACATTTTTTAAATATTTGATGCAAGATTTGAAAGAATGATATCACTGTTTCCAATTCTTTTAAATTTTTTGTAGAATTTATACGCATTAGTTTTTCGAAGGTTTAAATGGACTATTATAGTACACTGTATAAATTTTCCATGTATAAAATCCAGATTTCTTTACTTATAGTAACTAAGTTTCCGTATTTGAACTGATTCATGAAATATAAATATCTTAGAAGGACAAACTTGATGACTACAATGTACGAGATAACGACTACAGTATATTCACATATATACGATATCCTCGTATGGTCTTCAGTTACACTTTCAATCGAATTCTTGATCAATCGATGAACCTGGTTTTTTCTAATTGGAAATAATGAGGATCATTTATGCTGTGGTCTTCACCTTAGCAGTTATCAATAATTCTATTGGTGAATATAATATTATAGTATGTCAATACTTTAATAGTAATAGCTATTTTTCCAAACTTGGTCCAAGTTTCTTACGAAATGAGTCAGAATTTAACCTGAATGTATTCTGGTGCAATCCATAACGTATCTGTTATCCAAAATGGAATTCAAAAAGTGTTCCTATTTATACAGAATTTATAGGAATTTCATAACCAAAAGTACTTTAAGCTAACCAAGGCAACAAGAAATTTGTCTTTGTACGAATCATGCTTTACATAAAAAATAAATCCTAAAAGTATCCGAATTGGTACAAAACTTTGTACGAATCCAAAATTAAAATGAGTCAGTGCGAAATTTGTTCTTCTCGCAAAATTGTTCCGAAATGTATTCGTTAGTTCAGATAATTATTTACCCCTCACGCAGTGATGGCATAATGATACGTACGCGTTTTGATCCCCAATTTATATGCCGCATAGGGTCATATAGAACAGGACAGCATTCAAAATTTATTCGGATCATAGAAAATCATAGGTGTGAAATTTATTGTTTCGGCATTTTACAGTGATCTATCCGGAGGCTTATACGTTTTTGGTGCCGACTTTTAATCAGGTTTAATTCGGAAATTGAAATGTTTCCATTTGATTGTTTATTTTTTCTTATCCGTTATCAGTCCTGTCTTGGTATCCAATCATTATTCGGACTTTTATACGGTTATATTCGTAATATTTTCGGTACTCAGTATATATAACCTTATGTGGTAATTTATCGGATTCTATCCCGATACATGTATTGTGCACTTTAATTCTCATTCAAAAGTAAATCTTACTGATTCAAATAAATAAACTAACCGAATTTATAACTGCAAGGTGAGCCCGAAATAAAAAATTATTGTTTGATTAAATATTCATTTGACTCAAAAGTATCTGCTTTGGAACGAGCGCGAAAGTGCGTAATTTTTATTCCATAGATTTTTTTTTATTGTAAATACACAAATTGACATACACAATGCATTTGATTAATTATAACACTTGTTTATTTTTTTGGAATAACTTGTGGACCTACATGGACAAATTTATCCGTTTTTTACGAACAGTTCCTGAAAATTTCGCAACTCAGAAGATTCAAACCCTCAAACACTGCCGACTCACCAGTTTCTAAACCTAAACCAGAAGTGCGTAAATACGCACAGGCATCGAGGCCAAACAAAATAGGTACAGTCCGAATACCGAGCATTGCCGTTTTCGGGGCTGTAGGGGAGTATAATTCCAAGAAGCCATAAACCCCCACTCTAAGCGCGGTCACGCTCGAATGCGTTAGTTATGAAACTCATCGGTCGCGACCGACGCTGAAGTGGGAGTAGGGCTCGAGCGAGAAATCGGGGAAGCGGCAATGCTCGGGGCGGCAATGCTGGGAGATTGGACTGTACTATAAAACTTCTAGACAAATGGGAAAATGGGAAAGTGTAAGCTATGTCCTTCAGAGGAAAAAGATGTACTCATCAGAATTACAGAACGGCAGAGCGATTCAATAAGCATCCACATCCATATAATACACTCAATTCACGATGTAAGCACGCTTTCAGGCATGGTTTGCAGTGGCCTTCAGCATAAATCGGGGGAATCCAAACGTAAACAGTCAGGGCCGCATGAACCATTTCTGTTGGATTTGTACACATGATAACAGCTCACGTAACTAACGCGCTGAGAGTACTACCCTCATGCTGTTTGTCACGCTTGACTCAGCACCGCCTCTCTCTCGGTCCCGCGGTCCCCGCATCACCAAAATTCCGAGGATTTAACTTCTAGGAATAGCGTAAACTGAGGGTGCTTGTGACAGGAGTTGAGTGTAGTATGTGCTAACGTATGCAGCCAAACAGACATATTTTGCATCATCGAAAGTGGTTATTATTTTGTAATAATATTAAAATAATAACCTAATATTAGGAAAAGTCGCAAATATTTTTCGTACTTTTGTCACTTTGGCAAAAATGCTTGTTTTTTGTTCAAGGATCTTTTAACAATAGTATATTGTGTGGCGAGGGAAGTAAGTTTGTTCTTTTCTCACGAGTTTGAACAGTGAGGCACAATGAATTTTTCACTGGGAGATCGAAGCTCCTTTCTTAGAGACCACCCCACCCCCACCCTAAGAAAAGAAGATAATGTCACAGTTTGGGGAACAAAAAAAATCACGTCTTCAATCAGCTTTAAGATGTCAATAGGTATATATATTTTCCCCTCGAAAAGAACATCAACGCTGCTCATCTCCTAGGGGGCATCCATATAAATTACGAAACAGCGTTTTTTAGAGGAGGTGGGGGAAAAATCTTACGATATTAACACTGGTGGAAAACATTCTCTGTAAATTACTTCATAATATCCCTGCAATAGCTCTGCACTGTAAAAACTAGGATTCGATTTAGAACTAAATTCAGTATTAAAACAGTTCACGCAACGAAACAATTGAACTTCAGTTTAATCCGCCAATCTAATCAAGTAAGGTCGATTTGTGGATTGAAATAGGCTCGAAATGAGAATCATCTGTCAACAACTAAATCTGATAAAACAAATTCTAAACTGTCAAGTTTAGAAACCAACGTAACTCCGAAATGACATGTCGATGTCGTGCGCGCTCCAGTTGTTAGATCTTTTTGACTTTTAAACTCACTCAATACTGAAATTTTCAGTCTATGTCAACTTGATGCTACGTCGGTTTCTAAGATCCTATTAAGGACTATCTTTGAAAAAGAAATTTTAAATTAGGGTTATGTCCAAAATATAATCAGGATACGTTTAAAAATGGTATAACCCTGAAATCAACTGGTTTGCATAATTTTTAAGCAATATTTCCATGCATTCAAAATCTCACATGTTAATTTTTCAATCGATATTAACTTGTCTAGAAAATTTGCATGTTCATAAAATTAAGTCTTTATATAACTTTCAAGACCACAGTATACAACATTTTAAGCAGTCGGAATAAATTAAAACATCAAATTCACCTAAATATAAACTCCTGAATATTTTGAGTTCTTCGGAAGGATTTGCTTCAAGACGATGGAATCCTAAATTTTTGACGCACTCAAATGATAAAAAATGTACTTGAAAAAATTAGCTCAAGATATTAATTTTTGCTTTTGAAGTTATTTAAATTGATTCTTAAAACAAAAAAATTATTCAAGGACTCTGTATTACGACGCCGACATCAAGTGATATAGGGGTAGCATTTAGATGGTTCAAAAATTCTTTGGTACATCCTATTATA
>CAKNWU010261892.1:0-17942 GCA_932072015.1 Andricus quercustozae
GAGTGCCGAAATGCCGACGAAGAATCGCTTTTAGAATGTTTTTTTGTTGTTGTATTGACTATATATGACTTTGATACATCTGTAATAATGTTCTCGACCTCCTAATGCCTATCTCTAATTTTCGATCCTTTGTGATGACCCTTTTATAATTTTCGTGATTCTCCTTGAATTATCTCCAATTTTCGAGACCCTTGTGATGACCATTTTGTGAACTTTTGAGACCATTTGAGATTACCCATTTTGAAAATACTTTTATAATTTTCGAGACCCTTGTAATAACTCTTTTGTGAACTTTTGCGACCCGTTCAGGTTACCCTTTTTGGAAATACTCTTATAATTCTCGGCGCCTTGTGATGACCCTCTTATGATACCTACGACTCTTCTTAAATTAAACCCTAATTTCGAGACCCTTGTGATTAACTTTTTGCGAACTTTTGCCAACCCTTGAGATTACCCCTTTTGACAACTTTTGCAGTTCCATGAGTTAACCCCAACTTGTGGAGACCCATGTGATGGCCTTTTATGATGCCTTTGTCAACAATTTGCGACTCTGTTGTTTCATCCTCCTAATTTAGAGACTATTTAATGCCTCTGCTTATATTTGCGACCCCTTTAGAATTACCCTTCCAATTTCGGAACCCCAGGACGCCTCTTATAATGTTTACAACTCTTTTGCCTTATACGTATAATGTTGAGACCCTAAAATACCGCCCCCCCCCTTCTTAGATTATTTGCGACTTTGATGGCCCTGCGTAATACATTTGATAATGATGCAACCCTTTCCCTCAAGAAAGAATTTCGTGTTTGTTCAAGAAATCCCTCATATTTCTATTTTTGAGAAAGCCTTTTGTGTTTGTTTTAACAGACCCCCTTGGTATTTATTTATGAGCATCCCCCTTTATATTTTCGAGAACTTTTGATATTTATTTTTGCGAACACTTATATCTCTCTACCAGAAGAAGAATCCCTTTAATAGTTTTGTCAAAGAAGAACCCTCTATCCCGTTGCGTTATTACGTACCAATTTATAAAGTAGTATACGTTGTATTATTTCGATGCATCTACATATTATACGTTTCATAATGTTTGGTATTATTATGTGTAACTAGTAACCCTGATTGCCAACCCCCTTTTAGCGGAATCCCCTGACCGTTAAGTTAGAACCCATATTCGCTTGCCGATTGTAATTTCTTTTAATATGATTTTCCTACAAGTATAATTATTTTCGCAATTTGTTATCGTACCTTTTCTATGCTTTGCCCTTTAAATTTGTTTATTTGCGATCCCTCCTTTGATTTTCTAGTTATTTTATGAATTTTACCCCTTCTTGCGATTTAACGTTGTCGAATCCCCTTTTACCTATGTTTGAATTGTTTGTGTATTTTATATAATTTTTTTGTTTTCTCTTGCAACCCTCTGGGTATACTTTTTTGTCAAATTTCTCTTAGTTGTGGAATAAACGGTTGTTAATTACTTTGATTAAAATATGAGCTTTTGTAATTACGCACCCCCCCCCCCCTATAAATTGCCTCTTATTATTTTTTTATTGTGACTATTACTATCGAGACTTTTGATATTTTGGATTATCTTATCTTTGTATAACTTTGATCCTTTACCTTTTTACATTCTCATCATAATGAGAAGGTATTGATTTTATGTGAAAAATGAATTTCGTGAATTCCATCAAATGTCGACGTTTTGAGGCCCCCTGAGTCAGAAAAAATAGTTTTTACGTCGGTGTCTGTCTGTCTGTCGTCGTTGTCGTCTGTACATCGCATGACTTTTGAAAGACTAATCGGATTGGATTGTGCTTTGGCACACAGTTTCAGGGACCAAAAAGAAAGATCGAGTTCGTTAACCAGCTATTTTGGATAGAAATTCAAAAAGTTAGAGCATTTTCAAAATTGTTTAGACCATTTTTTCAAAATTCAGAAATTCCATAGACGGCTATTCGTAGTACTCAAAAATTAAAACAATTTATCCTCATGACTTTTTTCGATGAAAGGAAAATTGCCAGAGTTACAGCATTTTCAAAATCCACCCAAAAAAGCGAAAATTAGCATTTTAAGCCAAATAAAGCATGATATGAAAAAAAGTCAAGAGAATAAAAACGTTACTTTTTGATGGCACTACAAGAAAAAAATAACAATAAAAATTAAGAAATTAAATTTTTGGAAAAACAACCAAGAGATGAAATAAATGACAAAAAAGGTTGTTCTACCAAAAAATATCTTCAAATATGTTATAAGTTCTGGTTATAAAAAGATATTAAAAATAAAAAAATTAACTTTTTGGAATAAAGCCTAAATTATATCTAAAAATTTGCTTAGAACGACTTCATGCTATGATATGTATTCTTATTTTAAATCGTAAAAAATAACATTAAAAATAAATTAAAATTATAGAAAGACGACACAAGTTGCAATAAAATGTTTATTAACATTTTTTTTAAATAGCTTACGCTTTTTTCAAATTATAAGAACATGCCAATGTAAATACGTATGTTTCAGTGCCAAAGCATGTTATGAATTGCAATAAGATAAATTTATTAAACTGATACATTTTTCAGGGTAGCTGAGAATAAAATCTAATGCAAAATAAGAAATAAATATTAAAGTAATCATGAAGAATAAAATGCGTACATTATTTGGCAATATCTGAATAAGCAGTCCCAGACCGAGGTACAGAAATAAATATAATATACATTTGATATAATAATGTTGAAAATAATGTAGAAAAGTTCGCATTTTCGATAAGATCGAGTTCGGAGCACGAGACACGTGATGAGAATGTGTTCGTTAAAGCCGAAGGAGCTTTAACAAAAGAGAATTCACAATCACCAAATTACAGTTGTTGATGCTTTGACCTTTAATTTTAAAAGGCCTGCGCACAAATGTGGAGGAAATACAAAGACTGAGCGCTTAGCGCAAGGTCCAAGCGTTATCGAGCGCGAAGCGCGAGAACCAACAGTCGCGCGCCCTAGGCCAGCTCAAACTAGCGAGCCGCGCGCGCAGTGCGCGATGAGAATTATCGTTTGTTTTAAATTAAGGTGTACACTTTTGACGGAGATTTGTGAGGTTTTCGTTTATCGTTTAGCCTCAAACGTTTAGCGTTCAGTGAGTTTCCCTTTGCCGTTTGGAATATAGATTCCATGTATCTTTAGCGTCTCTCACTCACTTTAGTTAAATTGGTTCGCCTTTGTCCCAAGCAAGGACTGGCGCCCAAAAATCTATTTTTTATCGTTCAAATCGTTTGTTTGAAAAGTAATTTATTCCGATTAGGGTCCGTGTGAGCTCTTTGGAGAAAACACCTGATTAAATATTTTATTGGGAAAAAGGTAACGTTACAACGGTATCCTTGAAAAATGCGACCGGTCAATTAACTCGACCTGTCGTAAAACTTGTTAAGCTGCCTAGTAATGTTTCAGGTTCCAGTACTCAGGTAGCTGCCTCAATGTAACCTCTACGATGGTGGGCGCATTTTTTCACTGGCGTAATTTTCGGGGTCATCAGGATCATTATCTTCTGCGGTCATGGGTGATTTGAGTTCGTGTACGGCCCTGGGTTCCTCAAGACCAGCCGGCTGGATCGAGTAGCTAGGAGTCGAACAAAAGGAACTCAGTGCCGCTCTACCACCGCTCGAGTCATCAAACCTCTGTTGCGATCGTACCTCTTTGTTGTAATGTTTCCGTAATTAAATAATTATCAGTACCAAGTCAGTGTTGTGGTTATACTAAAGGTTCTCATCTATCTTGCTCTTCCGAGCAAGGTATACTAAATTTTATTTACATGGTAAATTGTACTTGTTTCTTTTTCTTCACCGGTACGCGCGAATCTTTGCGGTTGATGAACGCATCATTTTTTCGCACTGCCAAATCCGGCGAGAGCTAGGTATTTTGGCTGTAGTCAGTAAGGACAATATGAGACGACCCATTAATCTGTCGGCGATATTCTAAAGTGGTAAATTGTTTCACTTTAAAGATGTCTGCAAGGTTTTTCATTAGTTTACAAATGAAACTTTCTCCCTTGTCGGTAAGTATACACCTTGCTGAACCATACTGGGAAAAAAAGTTGGCGGCTACCGAGAGGGCTACCGGCGTTCTTTTCAGGTTGGGTATAGGGACGGCGATGCCGTGTTTATTGAAATTGTCCTACATCATTAAAATGTGTCGATTCCCGTTGGGTGTCAAAGGTAACTTTCCGACTGTGTCCAGCGAGACTTTGTCGAAAGGTTTGGCCGGGGTGTTGGTGATTATCATCGGTTTACGTGTGAGCACTCATACTAATTTTTGAACTAGATAACTTTCGCAGTTACGGATATACTTGCTGACGTCATCGTAGAGTCTTGGCCAAGTATACCTTTCCCTAATTCGCCTATAAGTTTTTGTGAACCTCGATTCGACCATGGGAAAGGGTTACTATAATAAAAAAGTAAAAAAAAAAAATAATAAACCGCCTTCGTTATTAATTCGGCTGTTATGTTCTGAGGCAGAGGGCCGGAAAATCGGCAGAATTGGCTGTTCGACAGCTTGTCTGCTTATCCTGAGCTAGGGCTAGGAAAAGGGCTTGCAGTCCTAAAAACTCATCCCTCCAATGGAACTCATCGCTGTGGTTTTGATTGATCACGATCGAACAAGTCTTATATCGACCATGTGGAGTGCTCAAGACCTGACCCTTCACAGGTTTGCATTTAAAAACGTCTGGAAAATCGAGACGATCGGTAGAAATCAGGAACTTTGATATAGAATTTGTGGGCTCACAATCCTCAGATATAAAATATACATAATTGTCTAGTTTATACGTCAATAGTTCTGTCCATTGATGAACTACATTTGGAAATTTCAAGTTAGTTTTCCGGATCACTTCTTTGAGCAATATTTTATTCTGGGAAATTAAAAGGGGAGTCGGAGGAACTATGAAGAGAATTTCGACGTCGAGATGGGAGCTAGATACTTGTCCAGGGACGTTAGACGTTTCTTTCATTGTTTCCTGTGTCAACCGTCGCGGCATTATTTCCCTATTTCAGGGGAGGAGGGCCAGGATTGGAGCCCCTTCTTTCAAAACTGCCGGAAAAGGAGTGGACATAGCACCCGGAGGGTTAGTGGGCATAGGTGATGGATAGCATGACCTTCTAGGGACTTGAGTTTCAGACGGAGGCAATTCAGGCTGTTCTGCTAAGCTTTCCTTGCCACCCCGGATTTTGGTTTGACTTCATTTAAGTCTAGTGATACTTCTTCAATATTTTCAATAGCAGGTTCAGCTGTTTTAGAGATTGGAGTCGGTTCAGTGGTTTTCCTTTTTTCTTCTCGTACTCTTTTAAGAATCTTTCTATTTTTTCTTCGAATACGTTATCAACATATTCCGTTCATGGATCGAGGGCTTCCAGTCGCTTGAGAAGCTTTTCGCCCTTCTCTCCATCGGATACCATTCGTTTCCGATTTTCCCACTTCTTTTTCCTCTTTCTCTTATTTAGACTGAGGGGAAGTCGGTGATTTATCGATCGATTCGCGGGTTAATCGATCTGTCCTCTCGTTTCCTCATATTCCTTGGTGACGAGGAATGTGATTCCATTTCACGTCTTAGAGGTCGAGGACGGATTTCAATTTTTCGAACTCTGCCCGATTCCTAACGGGTTTGTTTTCGTAAGTTTTCCAGTTGATCGCTTTACATTTAGGGATTCATTCAATAGCTCTGTTCATTACGAATTTCGGTCCGTATTTATTCGCAATTTTTGTATTCCAACCTTATGCGATCGGCGAGCAGATTCCACCGCTACTTCCAACTCGGCTGCATTATTATTTTGTCGTCTGGTAGCTGGACGAAACACATTTAAAGGATGATCTGCTTCAAACCAGATTTCTATTCCTGCCTTAGATTGCTCGCTCCCGTTGTAGATGTAGGCCCAATCGATGTATACGTCCACATATGGATTTGTATTTGGGCTCAGCCAAGGGGAAGGCGGAGGATCATGAGCTGATGCAGCCTTTGGGAGTGGCTTGGTCCACTTCGAGGCAGGAGTTATATCTAGCCCTGAAAAGACGCTATATGATTTTCGGAATACGGGTGGATCGGATTCCTCGTTTCCCGAGGACGATTTTTCATCCAAAGAAGAAGAGTCATCGCTATTGACAGGGGTTTTGGCCTCATCATCTCCCTTCTACGTCTAGTGAGCCTTTTGGCTAATCCGCTTTCATCGAGGTCTGGCATTTTTGTTACCGCCGGGAGATGGTGATTTCGTCTGAAGCGATGGTTACCATTAAGCGTTTTCGTTCCATAGGTTTGGACGCGACTGGTTTTGGTTCTAGAACGGTGTAGATTTTCTGGGTCTTAAAATCACCTTTCGCAGAATCTAGGGCTCACCAGTCATCCTCGTAATTTCTGAAACCCCATTCTTGGGACGTTTCTTTTCTGAAGGGACAAACGGCCGTGTTACCTTCTCAGAATGCAACGATTCTACAGGCTTATGCGGTAACACTCTGTAATCACTCAATCTACTGTGTAACACCAACACTTGTGAATCTGCGTAGATCATCCAATGTATGGATTCGTGGTCGCAAGCTAAGTTGAATTCTCGATCATGAGGATAAGGTCGCAGATTTCATACTCCGTAGAGTTCAGCTAGACATTCCTTCGCCTCTTTATCATAATTTAATTCATAATCAGTCAAGATCTTAGGGAAGTAAGCCATTGGCATATCCACTTTATCCTTCTTCTGTGTCAACACTGCTCCTACAGCATGGTCAAAGGCATCCGTTGTCAATTTGAAGGCTTTCCTAAAATCGGGACAATGTACGATTGGTTTCCTACACAAAAACGGCGCAGTTTTCGCAAGCTCCGAGGTTGCTCTTCTCACCATTTGGAAGGAGTCACCTTCTTCAAAAGTTCAGTTAGGGGTTCTGCCAGCTTCGCATAATCTTCAATAAGCTTTCAGTAGTGCCCCGAGAGGTCTACAATATGGCAGACATTTTGGAAAGTTTTAGGAGTAGGAAATTGTCATATCGTTGTTATTTTAGCAGAATTTGGCCTTACTCCGTCTCGTCCAATAATATGGCCCTAATGGGTGACTTCCGTGCGTAATAATTCGCATTTGTCCAGCTGAAGCTTCAGATTCGCTCTTCGTAATATTTCCAATAATCGTCTGATCTTCGTATCGTATTCTTCAAGAGTTTCTGAATGCACCACGATATCGTCTAGATAAATGAAAGCTTCTGTTCCATGCATTGCTGTTAAAATATTGTCCATGAGCCGTTGGAATGTGGCAAAGGCATTTTTTATGCCCATCGGCATACGGAGATATTCAAAAGGACCACGCGGTGTTGAAAAGACTGTTTTAGGCATATCATCTGGGTGGGTTACAATTTGATGGAGACCACTTGCTAAATCTAGTACATTTCATATAGTCCGCCACCACTCTGAACTTTCGAATTCATGATGCGTCCATCTTCTTTGGAATTATCATTATAAGGGAATTGTGGTGGAGATTATATGTTGCGACAAATAAGTACAGCTTAGCAGTTCTCCCTTTAAATGGTCTGTCAGGTGTGTTGGTAACTCGTTAGGTACAGCGTCCGGTTCTGATCCTGATGTGTCTTTTCGGGAAAATTCGTATACGTCGTATGAGACGATTTCCTGGGGACTAACTCCGCATTCTACCGCTTCAGCGGTGGTGTTTATAGCTAGCACCCAGCATACTCCATTTTGGACTGCCACAGCTGCTTTTCCAAAATAGATTCCTTCTGGTGAATCCATTGTTGGTAGATATCGTTCCTTGAATCCCGAGTTCCTTAAGTCCATATCTACAGGTTGGCGCGTTCGTGCCGGAATTTGTAGGATTCGAGAAAAAGGTTTAATTTCCGATTTTAGAGCTATTTTCGCGCTCTTGGATTCTTGATCCACAAAGGGAATCAGCTTTATTGTTTTGGTTATTGTGAGTAATGTGTTATGCCGGAAAGACAACTGAGCTTGCTCCTGTCTGAGGTAAGGCCGGCCCAATATTCCTCACTAGTAACGGGGATAGAGTTTCTTACTATGTGGAACTCGGTGGAGGATCAGGCCCATCGGCACGTAGGTTATTTGTCTTTCTCGCTCCTAAAGAAGCGTGAATGTAAGGGAATTAGAGTAAGCGAGACACTCGCATGTTGAAAACAAATTACGGTTTTCCACATGCATGTGTCTCGCTTACTCTAATTCCTTTAAATACACGCTTCTTTAAGAGCGAGAAAGACAGATTTATAGGTCATTTAGGATCAAATAGGTCATTTTAGGGTGCCTATTGTTTTGACCAGATGATTAGTGATTCCCGCTATTGCTTTCTGGGGATCAAACTCTAATTCCGGGTTCAAAGCACTGGGTTTTGTCAGGTTTAAATCGGAGCCCGGATCGATGAGAAAATGGACATTGCCGTATCTGAATACCGGGGATGTAATTTTCACGACGAGTGAGTCTTTAGAATTCCACCCTGTTCATAGGATCCTATGGAGTTCTCCGGGTAGCTCATCGCTAGTGGACCCTCCTGTGCTGACGCAGCCATGAGGCAGCGTCCTGGCCGAGAGCCTTCTGCAAGTTTAAATTCTTCGGTGATCCTGGGCCGTTAGATCTGAATGGAGGTTTTCCATAAGCTTTCCATGACATGCAGTTGAAGCAGAGGGATAGGGGAACGTCAAGCAATATTCCAGTAGTGGTGGTTGGGGTGCCAAATAGGATTGTTGGGCACCCATATATTGGGATGAACTCCCACAGTACTGTTGCAATAGTTGCGAATAGGTAGTGGGAAGGCGGGGTGGGGGGGGGGGTAAGACCCCGCCAGGTATTGGTTGATTTGGAGTTGTGCCTCGAAAGGATACGGATTTTTCCTTGCGATTTTTTTTTTTTTTCCTTGCACAATCTTTAATCGGTTTTAAAATGATGTCGCTTACTTTTTCCTGTTCATACCTAGTGTTAAATTTTTCTTCTAAGGTATGCTTAGCTCAGCTCAGCAGGCCATGTTCGCGATCGTAATAATCACTTACCGATTCGGATTGGTCCATTCATACGTTGACGATGGCTTTGAAATACCATGGATATTTTTTTGTTGGGGCTAAAAGCTTTTTGAAATGCTTGATCAAATCATTCACGGTGGGGAACTGTTTATCTCTCAAATTGTGAATATGGTAAGTGCTAGTTTGCATCGTCATGTTTTCTAAAATGGAGTTCATTATCAAGCTGGCATCCATGTCTAAGGCAGAGTTTCGAAGACGTAAGTTGGTCACGGTTGCACTCAATGTATTGGCGATGCTTCGGTTATTCAAGTCTTGATCACCAAGGTTACTAATTTGGTTATCCTCTTCGTGGAGTTATTTACGCCATTAGAGCTAAAGTTGATGGTTTAGAATAAGGAGTCCCTTTTTTGTTTTGGAAATTTATTTCTAAAGCATGGAATAAAGGCGTTATTTACAGGTAACTATGTGAAATTAGACCCGGTATTCCTATGATTCCAACTACCGTCAGAGAATTTCCTCGGTACAATATCTCTTTTCAAGTAACAAAATTTTGAAATAATGATTCTCTTTATTATTTGAAATTCGGACCTGATTTTCAGCTGAATTCGTGCTTATACTAGTGCCTGTTTTTGAGGCTTGAAGTCTCTTTTATTTCACGGCGTTTTTTTTTCGATTACACGGACAGTAAAGAAAAAAGAGAAAAACAAAAGAACAAAAACATCTGAAAACTAAGTGTTCTTTTACCGAAAAACTTAGATGTCCAGACGTTCAATAGCCGTCATTCCTAAAATTCCCTCTACAACAGGGTGTTCGATGGGAGTCCTGCTAGAAATAAATTCGCATGTAATAACCTCATTATTCAAGATTAAGTTTTCAATTCCTACTTATTCAGTGGTCAGTGGTCCAAAATCGTGTATGGTTGTTAGATGTCTTGTAAATTCTACCATTAATTCGCTTTCAGAAATGAGCGTTAATGGCGTTTCTCGGTGCAGTGTCAAACGGATAGTATACCTCTTCGGAAGGATTGAGAATATGGGGTTAATCCGATGCGTATTTTTCTTTTCTTTTTAAAATAATTTTAAACCGTGGTCCTGGGCCTCAAAGTGCCCCAAAATGATTTAAATGATTAATTATTGTTAAATTTTCGTCAATATAATAATTTTTTGTCAGGGAATGTAACTTTTGGTACCATGCACTCAGGAAAAAAAAGATGACCCAATTAGATCAAAAATAATACCCCTTATAGTAAAAAACTACCCTTCCTAGAGCTTAAAATATTATATTAATTACACCAATATCATTTTTTTTTCAATTAATAATAATATATAACTAATAAGTTCATATTTCATTAATCCATTTTACAGAAAATATCAAGCTTACAGACGAGAAGTGAGGTTTGTAAGATTTTCCCTGATTCAGTTTTTTTGTTGAATAGGTCTTTCTTTTCGAAGGATATTTTTATCAAATGCACAAAATTCTTCAATGTGTCCTTGAATTTCCAGATAAATTGCCTGCAGCTGATTCTTATTTTTAGTCAACGACAGGTTGAACCGTTGGATTAAAGCCACGACTCTTTCTGCAGCTTCGTCGACAACTATTAGTGTACTGACGACGGCGAAAGCCTCAATGTAGTGTTTTTTAACAACCCAGAGAGCAGGATCTGTGTTTAAGAAAGTCGAATTCAATTGCATAATATCGAAAAATCGAAGTGCTTTTGAAGTAACAAAATCTTCAATATAATTCTTCGCAAAATTAGTCAGATTTTGACCTGCAAGATGTTTTGCGGGTTTGTCTGAGCCTTATCACGTTTTTATCGCAGCCACCATTGCCCTTTTCTGTTCAAGTAAAATTCTAGAATCAAAGAATGCCATGGCCACCAGTTCCTCTGAGAGATTCTAAAAGTGTCCTTTAAACTTTTCACAATCAACTTTTGATATTTTGGCGTTGACGAACTTGTAACTCACCAATTTTTTAATTAAATTTAAGTCATAGTATGCAGCAGCAACCCGCAAAGGAGCTTCAAACTAAAATAGGATGCAATTGCCATCCACCGCGCACGGTGCATTGGTTCTGGAGCCATAAAACGAATACCCCGAACTGGAACATCTCCTAAAAAAATTATGGCGAGCTCAAGTAATTCACGGTAGTCATCACGGGGTTGATAATTTTCTTGTAACCAATTTCGAATCTGGTCTTATCGAAAGATTTCCACGCTTCACTAAACTTTTTCAATAATGGAGTCTCTGGTCTAGATTTTGGACCAAGGCATTCTTTGCATACACTTTTGAGCATTATTTCAGGGATATGATGTCTGCAAGCAAAGTACAGCAAATATTTTTGAAAGCGCTGTTCCAAACGTAGACAATTCCCCCGAACTCTACCAGTGTTAACACTGCATGTATCGAAGCAAAATCCTACTATACGGTCAACAATGTCCCATGATTCAACAACCTCTGCCACAGCAGAAGCTTGAGCAAATCCGGTACCAGACTCCATCTGTAGCACACCCAAGATTTGAAATTCACCAGCCCTAGATATTAAAACAGGCAATCGTTCCACCTTTTTCTTTCCAGTCAATGATAAAACACGTTTTCCATCCCAGTGGAATTGTAATCTCTGTTCTAATTTAAATTTTTTCTTTAATTCAGAAGCATACTTTAATCGTTCTTCTTTTCTAACTTTTACTATGGTGCTTTTACTTAAATTTAAATAATCTAAAAACAATATATGATAAAGATTTCTTGAAAATATATTATGTATTTAACTATATTTTAGAAAATTAGTCTTTTAAATTACCTATGTTGTGCCCTAAACTCTCTGCTGTACTTGACACGATGTACATTGAAATCAACATTTTCTTTATCGTCATACATTTCTTCATTATCACTGTAATTTTCAAATGACATTCAAGAAATTGATGAATGTGCGGAATGAGGAAAGGATATATCAGAAGATGCCTTGCGCTTCAATCCAATACTATAACCTCATTACGACCCTTTTCTTTTTGTGAAATTAAAAATTGCCTCGTTTTTTCTACCTTAATCCATGAAAGAGCATCACCGTGAGCTATGTCGAACAGGTTATCCAAATTATCGCTGCAGTTCGTTCTCTTTCCTTGTAAAGCACTTGAACTGCGCTCGCTTTTCTTGTTAAGGTCTTTCCAGGTTTTATGTAGTTCAATCAATTTTTTAACACAACGATGTTTTTCTCGCACATGAATTTTCGCCTTATCCCAGAACCCTATTGCTTGATCGACAACACATCTAGATATGGACGTCAATTATTTACAATATGTGGATGTTGCATTGCTTATTTAACATTGTTTCGCACAAACTATACTTACGTGGTACTTTTATATAATGTTTTTCCTAAAGACAGATGGTACTGAACCATGCTTAGAACATCTTCATTTGAGGGTAGCTTGTTTCCCTCAAGATTTTCTCTTGAGGATATTTTAATTTTATTTTGATCAGGATCGCTTATTTTTATGGTTAACTTAATAGATTTCTCAAAATACTGTCAGCAGAGAAATAAGTACTAGTTGCATTTCAATAAACATTTAACTTCAGGTACGCTTCGCAATTTGTTCACTTCTCAAATGAAAGTTAAGTTTGAAAACGATATATTTCTAGTGATTGGAAAAAAACGCTATACTTTAATTTAATTTCGTCAGTTGAGCATTTTATTGAAATTAAGAAGGAACCTCTTTTTATTATAAGGGTAATTTTCTGTGAAAAAATAATTTGTCGTTTTCCTGTATATTTTTAAGACATTTACGTACCAAGAAATCCAATGAATAACGCATGAATTCTTTAAAATTCAAGATATAATATTTCAAACCCTATAAAGGGTAGTGTTTGAAGCCAAGGGGTAGTATTGTTGGTCTAATTAGGTCAAATTTTCCTGAGCGTGGAAAACTAACAATTATTAATCATTTTAATCATTCTGGGACACTTTAAGGCCCCAGGACCACGATTTAAAATTATTTTAAAAAGAAAAGAAAGATATGCATTTATTTTTTTACCAAATACAACACGTTCAGGGGGTGCGTCATCAAAAAAAAAGAACATTGCGTTTTTTAGGACGCCCTACTGTGTAGTTTCATGGCAAAAGGGGGGCATTTTAAATTCGATTACTTGGGCTCATGACTCAATTATATTATCAAACTTTTAAATTCTAACACTTTTCACAAAAATTTTTTTTGGACTGAAGGTTTTATTCACAGTTTGCTATGTAAGAATTCTCTTTGGATTTGGCATGAGGAAGGTTATGGGTAGAACTCAAAACGCTGCGTATCCTGATCAAGGTCACGCGATAGAGTTGCTGAAGATTTTTGAATATTGAATTTAATATCCAAAAATCTCGCCTCTCCTTTTTATGAAAACAAACACGAATGCTCAAATGCAGCAGACCTTCCCTTCGCTATCGCGTTCAGTTCGAGTTCGAGTCAGCCGATGAACCACAGAATTTGGTAATTTTAGAGCACTCAAAAAAAAATGTCGTGCATTCGGCTTTATTTAAAGTGAAACTTTGTTCAGGAATTTATAAAAAGAAAAACTTCAGCCCGTCAGCTGAGCGTGTGATTAGGTGAATCACTAAATACCAATTATTGATTTAATTCATATGCATGCTGTTTTTCTTATTCCAATTTAGGGACTTAGTGATTCCTATTCTCTTCTTATTTTAAGTGTGGTTATACAAGAGGGGAGCGATACCACACTGAAATTTTATTTGTTCTTTCAAGTAATATGTCTTTATCTTTAATTACCAAGAAAAAATATATCACAATAAATTCCCTATTTCTTTTAAAAGAAGGAATTTCTAGATTTTACCCAATTACACGAATGATTCTGCTCGATTGAGAGAGGGTTTGACAAAATCTCTGATTTCTTTGTCGTTGGACAAACTGGGATAACCGGGTGCTGGCTCGGGTAAAACGGGGCTGACAGTTTTTTCTTCGGCTGAGATTTCTTCTATTGTAACAGTTGTATTTATTAGCGCCTGATATGCTAACCTTTTTTCGAACTTTTCTCCCTCCTCAGGACCTAGGCTTGCGAATTGGTTTCATTTCTCCCTGGGGGTTAGAGATTTTTTTACATTTTATTTAACATTAAGTGACGAAATACCAAAGCAGTCCGTAATCCAAAGCATTTCGGCCAAAATCCCGATAATAATTTTCATCAAAAACAATTACTTTCAGCAAATCTGTTGAGGGTGATTTGATTCTTTAGACATTATTAGCCGTAATAAAATTTGCAATCAATTGAACTTCGGAGCAATGACTAATAATAATATTTGCCAATTCTAAATAATTTCTTCGACCAACCGGCTGAGACAATAAGTCGAATCTCAGATCCCTCAAACGTTTTTCTCAGGAAAAGTATTTACTTTGGCCAAACAGCTGAAGCAAACCTTTTTAGGAATAATTATTTCGGCTAAACGGCTCATAACATTATTTCGGTAGGAAAATGACTATTTTCGGTCACGACAGAAAACAATTTTCTTCGAGATTAATTACCTTCGACCAAACGGCTGAAAGGAATTTTTTTCACAAAACAAAGACACACGTAATAGTAATCCGTTAATTGAACTTATCAGCCTCTTCAAGAATTTGATTTAAAACATTGCTCGGCCAATCGGCTGTAGCAAATCTCGTCAAGCATTAGTTTTGGCTGAACAGCTGAAACGAATTTTTTGCCCTTAAATAATTATTTCGGCCAAACGGTTGAAACACTTACGAAAAGGATAAATTTGTTATACAAAGAATTAGAAACATGTTAGCTAGTAACAGATAGTTACTAATAGCGAAGCCGATGGCAATAACGCATTAAATACTATCGCCACCGCTGCTACCATAAGTTTGTTACAGCCAGATAATTTACTTCTGTATTTATTGATGACTGGTTCAATTTCCTGAATTTTCATTTCTGCTCAAAATATAAAATGGGTTGCGGAGGCTACACAAACTGAACAAAGTCCAACGTCCGGCTCCGTTTATTATTTTTTTGGGACGTTATTTCTTTATTCTCATCCGAGAATGCTATTTTTGGCTATTAGTGAGAGGATGTTATTTTCCAAAATAAGCAACGAAGTATTTGTATTAAGAAATGTCACTTGAATTTACTGAGTCAATCCGCAAAATATGAAATAAAACACAGATTGTAATTTTTACCGCTTTCATAGATATCACTTTATCTCTCAGCATTTCAATAAAATTGTGCACGTTGCAAGGTTTCATAATTCATAGTACGTATTGGAACTATACAGTACTCACCGAGTTCCACCGCTAATCTTAAATTTTTTTACCATTAGAAAAAGGGCAGGTAATGGTCCCGAGATATTTCTTACCTTTCCCTTTTTCTAAAGGGCCGATGTTTAATGGATTTTTTTCCGTTGTCGTTGCGACAACTCTAGTCCTTTTTACACAGTCGCGGCATACACACGTTCCCGCACGTAGTGGCCCGACACGTCCCCTCACACGCGCGTTTATATTTGTTTTAATTCAATAGGCAATTTCAAAGAAGTTTTGGGATTCGACTCTGAAATTGCCTAAAGCGTTTCTGTTTGGTGCAGATTAAAATTTTTGGGGATGCCGAATTTCGCAAGGCCTTTCCAAACAACTCTCAAATCCAGTAATATTTTTCTGGTGCCCAGAAACCAGGTTCTTCCGAAGATTTAACCAGTAATTTTAATCTGCGGGTTTACTCGTTGGATGGAGACATTTCGTATTTAACGTTCCCACGACGAGGTTTCCAACGCGCCCTAGTTAGAGAACTATTTCAATAGTTTTACACTTCGACCCGAAATTAATTTTCAACTAAATATGATTTTAGAATGTATTAACCCGTAAGGGTTGACGTGATGAAACAGCGTGTCCAACTTGACAGGCGTTTGTTAAAAAATTTTACTATAAGATTCCCTTCAAGCGATCACTTGCTCAGTTCAAGTAGCTCTGAAATCTGCCTAGATGATTTTCGATGGGTGCTTCTTGTAGCTGCACTGTCGGTGGACATGGGTGGGAAATTTTTGTTTAGTTAAGGAATTTTGTTAGTCGCTAGGCACGGCATGTGTTGCTGTGCGTGGTTGGACTTCGATCGCTTAGCCAAAAATCAAATTGTCATCTGCGTGGGTTAACGTTCGAGTGAGAATTTTGCTAAAGTGTCGAAAAGTTTTCATAATTTGCATATTTCCCCTCCTTTTTAATTTTAAATAATTCTCTTTTAGGTTTTCAGGAGTGTTTACTGCGGGTCACGCTTTTCAATTTACTTTTGTAAATATTTATTACGTGTAATCCTTTTATCACTGTGGAACCCTGTCATTTGAGAAGGTTTTTTTTTCAATGCTTTTAACGCATACTTGACAAAGTTATGGTCATATCGCTTTCTCCCGCTCGAAGGGGTGGTTTAGGCAGGATGCACGCTAGCCTTTCGTGTTCTCGGTGAAGTATGTGTGGGAAGGCCGTTTAGGAAATTCGCACTAGGTCGCGGTTCCTACGTCTGTGCCCGTATGAGTCTTGCTTATTACTTCTTCTCTCTTTTCCTTATGTATATAGCATGTTCTCTGTCTCCTTCCATTTAGTAGATGCATTACATTTATGATTTTATTAAATTCGTCTTCTCTCTCATACTTATTTAAATGGAACTCTATGGTTCACTTTAAAAATGTTATTACTATCACTCAGTTATCTTAACTTCCTATTTCAACTAATTTTTCCTACGTGTTCGCCCAAACAATTAAAGTTCTTGTATAATATCTCTTTATAAATTTTCGCTTTCTTTTCCAATCACAAAATTGTATTTTAATTATCGGCCGAGGCTGCGTTTTACGCCCTGTGTCGATATCTTGTTACAGGTCAAGTTCGTTGCCTGTGCATTCCATTCTCACAATGCAATTGCCTCTGAATTTCAACACTTTTTCTTATTGAAATTCAAAGGTGCTCAAATTGCATTTCCAAAATAGAAATATGCGCAAGTTCGAAGGGGGTTTGTAACGAATTTTCCTGTGAATAATAAGTTTTTTCCAAAAATATGTCAGTAAAGTACTTATATCAAAGCACAATTTAGTTAAGTTTTCATATTTTAGGCGACTTCGTTTAGAAATTATGAATAAAAAATTACGAAAAATGTCTTGCCATGCACCTGTTCCAAACTAGAAAATAAAATTTTTTTAAATAATATTGACACCACTTTTTACACATTTGGGTAATTATTTCTCAAGTGTTGTGCTATTGGAGAGTATTTTATGGAGAAACTTGTTTGTAATTTGGATACTTATGTGCCGATGATAGGCGAAAATGTTGAGATTTTCGTGGATAGTGTCTATTTCGGCGATTTTAAACTCTTCGAATGACAATATAAAAATTTCGTCTAGTACAGTTTCAATTGGTATTTTTTTACCTCATTTCCATTGATTACAAGTATTATCTGAAAAAATAAATATTTGACCAGTTCCAGATATTGAAGAGGACGTACTTTGATCTTGATGGCTTACTAATCTACCAGAGCAAACACTTGCGCTACTGACAGTACAAACCTACAACACACTCCAGGAACTTGACACTCTCGCCGATAAACTCCACGAGATACTTCAGACGGAGCAGACCACCGCCGTCGCAGCACAGCCTTCTTTGCCCGAATCCAGCCTTGAAACACAGGTTACTGAACTTGCTCCGCAATTCGTCAGCCTCATCGCCGGCTCCCACCAAGTGTAACAGCGATTACGAAGCTCTTCAGGAAACCAGCTCAATAGATCAGGTAACTACTGGTACCACACCAAATTTAGTAACAGGGGCCAAGAATGTCTGCATGGATGCACATTTCAGGGAATATAACCCAAGAGTCAGCAGCGCGGGAATATGACTCTCTCACTATAACAACTTTTTGCAGCAAATTATACACCGATCAAGACGGCTAGTCTCCAGAGAAACTCAACGTTGGTCTACTCCGAGATTTCACTTATCGTTCGGT
>CAKNWU010261902.1:0-13218 GCA_932072015.1 Andricus quercustozae
TTGAATACCGCTGCAGCAAAAGCAATATCTTCAGATTTACTGTGGTTTAAATAAACAATATATAATTGTCAGATTTTATAGATTTCGATGAAATTGAACTAATTTATTTATAATGAAATCAGTTAAATATTTTCAATTTTATTAAGTTGGCTTCAAATAAAAAATTTAAACTTTTAATTTTCAAATCCTTAAGTATTCTGAACAGTTAATTTCGAAACTCGTCTCATTTTTAAAACTTTAAAATTCACGTGTTTCTTAAATCTTCAGTTAACAAATGAAGACAGAAAATAATTACGTATAATACGGCACTCTTTTGTAAAAATGATATTGAATTATTATACAAAAAATATTTCACTATATTTTTAAATCCTTTTAATATATTGAAATATTTGCATGTATTACTGTTCGAATTTGGTCGTTTGGACCTTGAAATTTATTTTTTATTATTTTGTTATTAGAGTATTTCTATACAAGGTAGGCAATACGTTTTGTTTTGTTTCTCGCGTATGCCGTAAAATTAGTGAACAGTAATGTGCTGCCTAATTTTCCTATCTACTAGTTTCAATTATTCAATGTAAAATTTCCAATTTGAATTATTATATATTATTATACATTATATATTGTTTGAATATTACGGCATTTTAAATAAAATTAAATAAAAAAATTTATATCTATTGAGGCTTTTAAATTAAAATTGTAAATTCAGTGATTTAATTTTTGAAATTATACCACGGTGAATATTTTATTTTAAAATTGTACAAGTTCTACTGTTTAATTAATTATTCTTTTGTTTCCAATTTATGAATTTGGAAATTTCTAATCAAAATAAAGCCTTAACTGAACTGAGAGAATTTCAATTTTAAATAAGCCATTTGAATTCAACAATTTTGAATCGAAAAAAAATAAAAATGGTTTTGTTTGAAATTAAAAACAGTTTCATTTTAATTTGGAAGCTATAATTATTTATCACCTGGGGAGCGTTCACATATGATGATATGCACCAAGGGTTCAAATGTGACAAATCGTGACATATGGGTAACGGGTCACTACATGCGTGATGTCACAGAAGAGTTTCTTGTTTTCATTCGCAAACTGTAAAAGTGTAAAATATAAAGTTCGTACAAACTGTATGCCATTGCGGAATTTTCCGTAAGACTAGCCCCGTTTCCAGCACGTCAGGAACTAACGTGCTATACATTGACCAGTTTTTTTACGGAAATTTCCGTAATGCTAGTCAGTGCCAACTTCATACCTCCTAGCTGATGATAGGAAAATTAAAAGAAGGGTGTATCTACACGTACCGAAAAAATCCGGCTATTTGTACAGAAATTTCGGTACACGTAACCACGGTCATAAAATAATTGGAAATTTTAAACTTGCACCACATGCTGCACTTTCGCCAGCAGCGCCCTAATCTACATACCTCAATTTCGATTTCGCTTCGATTATCTCAGAGTGCATATATAAATAAAGTTTTATGACTATATGTGACGTTTCACCAGGAAAGGGCCCACTTTGCCGATCATAGTTTAGGAGATATCGCGTTTTCGCGAACAAATATAAAAAATGTTGAGTTTGGGGTTTGGATGGGAGTCCTGGAAGTAGGTAAGTCATATATTTGAAGAAAAAATATATCACATAGGCTTATGTACCCGCCAACATTACACAGAGAAAAATTGTCAATGCTAAAAATTGGGTCAAGAATGGCGATAACATTGGTGAAAGCTTGTACCGATAACGCCAATGCCAAAAATTGGCACCCAGTAATGGACCATGACCAAGACTGAAAAATGATCTCTGGAACATGGATAAATTGACTGCTATTGATGGACAAATGATTGAACCAAGCATAAGTCAAGATCAGGAAAAAAAGGTTAACGAAACAAATAATAATTTTGTATATTATGCAGGGTGTTAGACAAGGATGCGTTATGTTATCATGGCTATTTATCATATTTATGGACAAGCGTCTAAGAATGGCCCTCTTCGATGAAGAAGGTGCAGATCTCGAAACGGTGAAGGTGCGTGGTTTGCCTTTCGCAGATGACAAGATTGTTATGGCAGACTCAATCGAAGACTTGCAAAGAATACTGCACAAACTTAATACAAGCATGAAAAACATGGGCCTCAAAATTAACATAAATAAAACAAAGGTAATGGTGTTTGAAGGAAAAAGTGAGAGAACAATGTGCAACATTGTCCTGAATGATGAGAGATTAGAGCAAGTTGACAAATACGTATATCTGGGTAGCCTATTGACTAGCGACGGAAAAATAGATGGGGAGTTAGATAGGCGCATTAATGAGGGTAAGAAGGTTATCGGTAGAGTAGGGTCCATTCTCAGAAATAAAAACAAATCAGAAGAAACTAAAATGACCGTATATAAAACTTTAATTGTACCGGCTGTACTATACGGTAACGAGACATGGACATGTCAAGAAAAGGACATGAGTGAAATTAACGCGATTGGCATGAATTCTCTGCGCACAATATGCGGGAAAACACTAATGGAGAAAGTCCGAAACGATATAATCCTCAAAGAATGTGGTACAGGGGAGACACTAGTTTATATGTGGGAAAGAAGTCAGTTAAGGTGGTTCGGGCATCTTGAAAGAATGAAAGAGGAACGACTGACCAAACAGGTGTATAAAGGTAAAGTAAATGGCAGTATGCCCAGAGGTAGACCACCGAAAGAATGGTTAGAATCTGTGATTGAGACATTAATGCGAAGACATAAGAAGCCATAGAAACACGAGAGCTTGCATGAGAAAATGCATGGACGTGAAGGAAGCTAGTGCAGTGTATGCCAGGACAGAAAAGTTTGGCGACGAATAGTTTATAAAAAGAATGTGAGTAGAACGAATGACGCCTGGGAACGACTGACCAAACAGGTGTATGCCCAAGTGGGGAGCCACACATAACAATTTTGTGAGGCTCTCCACGTGGGGTGATCGCTAGAGAGATTGATCAGCAACCTGGGTCGGAGCAGTGTTGCGGAACGAACGTGTCATTCAAATAAATAACACGAGAATTCTATATCAATCTAAAATATCTATGCGTTACACCTATATACCTATCTACACTATACCTATATACCCATCCATACACTCTACCCTATACCTATATACCCATCCACACACTACTACTTTCCAACCGAGCAGTTCACGCCTACCCCGAAACGGAAACGGCTTACTGGTATAATAATATAATCAATTTTTCCCAATCTTGGCCCATGTTTGCTGTATCAATGGCAGCCAAGTTACGCATATTTTCGAGATCATTTGCAGTGTTGGCAACCAGTCATGGACCATGAATGGCTGCATATACTCTTGGCATTGGCGTTATCACCCCAGCTTCGGCCAATGATGGCCTAATACTGGCGACCAATATTGCGCCATCATTGGTATGATTCATGGCCCAAAAAGCTCCCGAAATTAAACCATTTTCAATTTAAAACTTCGGAATTAAACTATTTTAAATTGACAGTATTTTAAATTAATCAAAAAGGCATAAGGAAATAAGTAAAATAAATTATTTAAAAAAAGTGAAAAAGTTGGCCAACTTATACTTTTAGTACAATATACTTATTATGCTAATTATTAATTCATATATTAATTATTATCCAATACTATGTATTTCTTTAAACATCAATTCACTACTGCATTGATAATTGAAGGGTCGAATGCAATAACCACCTTAGCGCCCGAACACGCAAAGTATTGTCCGCGGAGCATATTTTGAAAATTGTTCAAATTTAAGTTTTGACAGTCCATACTTGTAGAGAATTTTATTGCGCATCTTTTTTGTATGGCAACCAAATTCGAAGGTGATTTCGTTTTTTAGTTATTTAAGGAAAACGGAATTTTTCGTCGCAAAAAATGCAATACTTTTTTCTGTTCAACTCGCCATATCGTTGCCGGGAATTGATATTTTTTCTTGAAAATTTTATGTAACATTACTCAACATATTCTACGACTGTTAGAGTGTTTACGAAATTTGAAACACATTTCAGGGCCGTATAGTGAATTAAAAAATATAGTTTCTTCGAAACTTGGATGCATATATACAAACGAAAAAGTTGTGTGAGGAAGTTTCGAATTTTGAGAACATCCAGTGAGAAAAATATTCCTTAGGGATCAAAGAAGTTTTTCCAAAAAGTTTGAGATCTTTGGTCATTAGGGGGAAAAGTGAGAGCGATGTAAAAATTATGTACGGCGCGTTGCGCTCGACTCGAATGTTACCTACAATTTCAAAAAAAAAAAATCAATTCTCGGCAAAGATCTTGCGAGTTGAACGCGAAAGGGTATTGCATTTTTTTCAGCGAAAAATTCCGTTTTCCTTAAATAACTAAAAAATGAAACCACCTTCGAATCTGGTTGTTATACAAAAAGATGCGCAATAAAATTTTCTGCAAGTATGAACGGTCAAAACTCAAATTTGAACAATTTTCGAAATTTGCTCCGCGGACAATACTTCTCCGCGTTTCCGAGCGCTAAGGTGGTTATTGCATGTATAGATATATTATTGGCCCCTGTTGTGAAAATTAAAAATTTAAGTAGGGTTACCATCTGGGTCGGGTGAAAAACCAGGATGCTCAAAAATTTTCAAGCGATCCATAGAAAAAGGTCATCAAGACAAAAATGTACCAGATATCCTTGACTAAAGTCTGGGAAATGGCATAAATAATGTATTATTATTGTAATTATTGTTATTTGATAATTTAATTATCTATTTAATAATATAATTATAATTTTTTATTATTAAACTTATAAATTATTGTATTTATAAATAAATACATGTCTACCGTAGCACTGTACAGGTGTACAAAGTATTCAATCGCTAATATTTAGCTTTGCTGTCAAAAATCTTGGTTTCGTAAAAAACCAGGACATTTTGCCTATTTTTAAGAAAAAACCAGGACATGTCCCGAAAAACCAGGTTGGATGGTAACCCTAAATTTAAGGGTTTGTCGTAAACAATTAATTTTTAAACCAATTTTTTAATACTTTAACATTTACTATTCGCAATATTAGTTTTCTTAAAATTTATATCGTCAACAGTTACATTTTCAAGATATCCCCAAATTTGTGTTTCTAAAATCAGTTTGATAATTTTCAAACAGCAGCCACTTCAAAAAACGATGGGGTCAATTTGACCCAGTGGGTTCATTTATTGATTAAAGGTCCTTAATTTCCAAACAGAAGTTACAATCGAGTATTCCCTCCTAATTTAAAAAATATATAAGTGCTATATATAGAAAGAGTAAATAGTGGCGTGGTAAAAGAATTTCGTCATCATGTACGCAGCTTTATGGATATCTGTGGAAATCACATTTCAGGGTCGAGCGGATGTCGATTTGCAGGTACCTTTCCTGTGAGTTTGCATATTCTATAATATATATCTGCAGCATAATTGAAAGTTAATAGCAAGGTAAACTTACACTTTTAATCAACGCTTTTAAAATCACTCCATGCCATTATTAACCTGGCTACAGTACCTAATCAAACATTGCTTACATCCGATTTCAAAACTAGACTCTAATATTATACTCAAAAAGAAGAAACTTTGTCTTTCAGGATAGTCCTTAAAATGCAAGAAAACCACTCCCGATCATTTATGGATTTCCCCGGTATGTATATTGTACAACTAGGTAAAAATAATCCGCTCATTGACACCCCCCATTTGACACTTTGGGATTTAGTGTGAATTAGTTTTTAAAAAAATGTTGAAAAAATATTTTGCACCCGGTCCTTAAAGTTTTATAATGGAAAAAGGAAATTTCATGCTTTTGTAATAACATAACAAGAATTTTTAGTATCTTCGGTGTACCGCATGGACTATTAAGTCGTTTTCAACTGAATAAAAAGATTGTACAAAAGGGGAAATCCCATTTTTTGTGTAAACTGCACTCAGTAAATGCCTGACATGCATGCGCAAATATTTATCGACTGAGGATAAAATGAGTATGCAGACTGGCTTTATTCATATGGACTAAATGAGCCCAATACGTACGTACACGAAAAAAATATTGAAGATGTGGTTTGATGTCAGTGTATAGCGAACTGAAAGTAGCGAAGGAAAAATTGACGAATGGCTAGTGAAGTTTGCCATTTTAAGTGAAAGTTCATCTGCGCTTCAGTGAGTAAATCCGGCAGAAGCGTCGAATCGACATCATAAATATTTATGTGTGTACTCATCGAGGTGTTTCTGTTTGGTAAATTCGTCTCACGGAGTGAAAGTCCTTAACTTTGGGGATAACTGAAGAAAAAGAGATTACGAGCGCGCTCTTTCACAATCTCTGTTTAGTACAGTTTTGTCCACTAGGAATATTCCGTCTCAAACCCAATGATCTTAATTTCCTCATAAAACGCACTTCTATCTATCAACTAATGAAAATATATTTTTCAAATCCATTTAATTTTCAAAAATTAACACATTTTTCATGCCTTTCTCAGATACATGTTCAGATTACAATCACTAGTTTTTTAAGTTAAATAATTTAAATAGTTTACATAACATATTTAAATAATCTACGACACCTTTTTTTCTAGACTCACACCGACTTATTTAACATGATACATGAGAAACGATCGATATCAGCGCCACCATCGGTAGAAAATGCAAGTTATAGGCCGCGTTTTGATACGTAGTGTTTGATAATGTCTGAAGAAAATAATCCATCAAACTGAAGCTCGAATAATATTTTATTCAAAAGAGTAGATATATAGATACTGTAAATAAAGTGAAGACTCAATCCTAAGATAAGAAATTATAATACATAAACGAAACACACATTTGGCTTAAGTACGCCATCCTTGGCAATGATCGTGATATCTTTCTCTGTGATACCCGTCTTGCCTTAAATAATGAAAGCTCGCGAAATACACACTTTACACTTACAACAACTTTACTTTACAAAAAATCCATCTACATATTAGATACATAAAATTACACTGGCGCACGAATCGTCAAACAGTACAGACAATTATACCAACAAATGCTTTTGTCTTACTATAACGCACACCAGAATACATAATCCAAGGAACGATTAGCAGAGCACAGAAGACTAGAAATAGCAAATAACCACGCCTTTGCTATAGTGTATATTGCTAAAGAAAATAATTCAGTTATATTTTTTAACAGAAGTGTCATAAGCTGGTTCTTGAGATCAAAACACGAAAGAAAAAAAATTAAAATCTAAACCGCATTGTCATTGAATAAAAACTATTGTAGACGGGCATCAGTTTCGAAAACCGTTCTTAAAGAAAAGAAATCATTGGGACACGGGTTGTCTTAAAGAGTAAAAAAAAGACTTCGACACACCAACTTGAAGGAGATCGAACTCAAAAGTGTCTCAATTTTTAGGCGATCGAAGTTTGAGACGCTTTATCTCAAAAGCATCCAAATCTGAAAGTAAAACTCAACGTTGCAATTTGAAATCATTTAAATTTCGGCAACGTTCCGAATAATAGCATATCGTGTGTCGAGGGAGAAAATACCAATTCCTCCAGCGTTACACACGGTATTTTATCTCACATGTGTATGAAAATGTCACATCTATTTCTGTGGAGCAAGAAAAAAATTGACATTTGCAAGCTGCAACCCGCGTACGTCAAAACAATATTTGCGCATGCGCAAAAATCTGTGTTACCGACTTTCGGGTCTGCCCCTAAATGGCCTTCACTTCAATCGAACATAATATTCACTTGCTCCAAACGTAAACAGTAAGGGCCGCGTGAATGATTTCTGTTGGATTTGGAGGCATGACGCAACTTGATGCAACTAACGTGCTGAGAGTGCGGCCCTCCTGCTCTTTGTCATGATTGACTCAGCACATCCTCCCATTTGGCCCCACGGCTCCTCTCATCACGAAATCGCCGAGGCATCAATTCTCGGAACGACCTAACTGGGAGATACTTAAACGGGATTCCCAGTGTAATATAATTTGCGACGTGTGTAAGCGTGAAAATTACTTTGACGCACGTGGATTGTAAAAGGTGACTTTCTTCTCGCCCTACAGGCATAGAAACTTGGCACTGTCATGAATGTGTGAGATAAAAAAAAGTTTCTAACGAAAAAAAAGTAACCCATCAAAATCCCGCATCCCAATACCTGACTAAATGCATCAGGATAGAATACAATTGGCTTTTGTCAATACCGAGAGCAAATGCTCATGTATCTGATCCAAAAGCTCGAGAATTCAGTGCAGGATACTTTCCCTGCGTTATTTACACCAAATTAATTTCGACTTTGTTCAACCTTTTTAATTAACAGCAAGATTTTGCAATCTCGAGCTAACTGCATTTGCAATTTGTTCCTTGTTCTCCTGACTGAGTTTCGCACCCGAATTCGTCGACGGATCCAGTCTTGCGCAGGCTTTTTTGTGCATGAACCAGTGAAGTCTCTGACATTCTCTATCGCAATACTGAACAGCCTTGCATTTGCTGCATTTCTTGGTGGCCTTTTCTTCCCCACAGGTGACGCAGATCTGTGATTGGTCCAAGAAACCCCGTTGCCCGTTGATCGCAGCCGCGACAACAGAAACTGCAGATGGTGGATCCGACCCCGCGAGAGTTGCGACCATTTGGTGGAAGATAGTGCTCTCTCTGAACGGAAATTCTCTCACAGCCTCTCGCAAAAATGCTTCCTGATATTCTGGAATGCCGTCAGCTTTGTTGCATTTCAGAAATTTTCGAACCAAAGCCTCGACAGGATCGGATTTTTTTTCTTCGGGACCTTCCTCGCTTGACTTTTCTTTATCAGTTTGTCCCTTCATCACTTTTTGACGATTCTGACTTTTTATCACTTCTGCCACCACAAAGCTAAGGTAGTGGTACTTAAAAGCTATTACTTCATTCGTTTCAGCGCCACGTGTCATTTCCCTGTGACGCATAACTTCCAAAACCTTCTGGACCTGAAATTTAAATTCAAATAAATTTTTAGTGGAGCTTAAAGTTCGACAATTTAATCAAATAAGATCCGATAGCAAATACGAATACCAATAATAAAATGAGTATTAGCTATATAAGAAAAGAAATTTAAACTTTCTCTAAAACTTTCGAATATCGCACCTTGCCCAAATTCTCCAAAAGTCCAGGACATCGTTGTAAGTTCATGGATACCCGAACCGGATGAACATTCACCTGCATGATGAATTTGTGGAAGGAATCTGCCAGGTGAGGTGGTAGAAGTGGTTCAGTTTGCAAACCCTGGGGTGTGATGTAGTAGTCGATATCGGCCTTGGGGATAAAGTTGTTGATTGTTGCAACGCAATGATGATTACCGACGAACGCAGCCATTTGAGCAGCAGTTCGACCAACACTATTGGTAGCTGCTATCCTTGCCCCGTGAGACATCAAAAGATGACAAAGATCGGCATTTCCGCTCAGTGCAGCAAAATGTAGAGCTGTGTATCCGTGTTCGTGTTGGCACGAGTTCACATCTGCTCCCTGAAATTTAAAGGTATTAGTACCTATACAGCAGGCGAATTGGGATTGTGGAATTTACTGACTTCTTATGTTCAAAAAGTCTTTTAAATGGAAACTTTATACACTCAACTCATGAGATAAGCAACCCCAGTGTACGTTATTCCTGCCTGTTTACGTTTGGATTCATCCGAGATATGTTGAAGGTCAATGGAAACCGTGCCTAACTCGGGACTTGAGTGTATATTCAAAAATAAATAAATTATAGAATCCTGTAATCGATAGATTATAAATGTTAAAGCATTCAATGCGAAAAATAAGATCCAATTTAAACTGCAAAAGAAGATTAAAAATAGTTTTTTTTCCTCTCTTGCGTAAAATTTTTTCGGGAAGCATTTGTAATTCACGCTGAAAATTTATTTTCCTATCAGTATTCTTACTTCATGTCCCTCGTCGACAGACTTCATTCATTCGATATATGATTAGTCTTAGTAGTGTTGTGGTTACTTCACGAACAGCCACAAACCAAAATCGCGTTGTGGCAGTTGTGCAATTACCAGAAGGCAGAAGGCGTTGCGGTCGTTTTTTCGCCCAGGGGCCATTTTCGACTCTTAAGCCTAACATATTAGGGGAAACCACCCTACAGTAGATAATGATTTACAGTAGATAAACTTAATTAACTGGAAAATTGACAAAAAAAGTTCTTTACTTTTGTTAGTATAACATTTCAGCAAGGATGCTGTATGTTCTGACGAAGTTTCATTGACATTTTATAATTAATTAATGTGTGAGAGCAAAAAATTAATTTTTAACCTGAAAAAAGAAATATCGCCCCTTCTTCATTCATACTTTTTAACTTAATGAAACATTTTTATGGCATGTTCATACATTAGAATCAAAGCTTGAAGTTTGATGAACAATATTTATTGGTGAAAAGAGTTCTTTCTTTAATATTTATAAATATTTAAGGCCTTTTTATCGGACATTACATTTTCCAACAGTAGATAACCAACAGTAGATAATCGTAAAATTATGAAAAATGTCAAAATCAAAATTGGCAGCTCTGCAACTGTCTCGCAGTTGTTTTAAGTTAAAGGTTGTGTTTGTTTGTTTATTTTGATTCGTGACGTTTTTAAATTTAAGTTATTGTAAATAATAAACCAAGGAAATAGTGTAAATTATTATTTATTAAAAATCACAGAATGTTTAGTTGTGTTTTAAGGAATCTTTCGGAAAAGATATAATTTTTGGGATTAAGGTATGTAAAAATTCTGCACTTTTCTGTAATCGCAAGTCAGGTTAAATGGAATGAAGATTAAACATATATCGTACCAATCGTATCAATCTCACGGAATATCAGAGGTAAAAAATAATGTCAATAATTTAAACTTTTGTGATTTTTGTAAAATAATCATGCTTTAACCTATTATTTACTCAATAAACTGATTTTAATTGTAAGTATACTAATGATAAATTATAATTATCGAGAATTGAGTATTTTATCATGCCCAGGAGCAATACCAGAAACGATTATCTATTGATGGACAGAGGTGTCAAAATCGTACCCTTGACCAAGTCTAATAAAAATGTTTAATGCAACTAATTCATTAATTTCGTGGTATTTTTTTCTATTTTTCTATCTACTGCAGGGTGGTTTCCCCTATATCAAATTAATTAAGTCTGTAAGCGATGGAAACAAATTAAGTGTAAGAGCACGAAACTTCATGGCCAGACCTACACTGTAAAAAATAAAGAAATTATACCAGTCAGAATAATAAAATTGCCAACAAAAAATTGGTGCAATTTCACTACTCTGATTATGGGGTGAATACCACTTGCAATTTAGAATTTCCAACCAATCTTGTAACTGTACCACTTTTAGACTGACACTATAGCAAGGCATTGTAGAAGTACAGTTTCTCCAATGAAACGCTTTTTCAAACGCAATCTCACGTCTTGAAATTTCACAATTGATAACGCGGCGTACTTGCACTGCTCTTAACGTAGTATAAGTACAAGTAATTGTAAAGTTCAAAGTTGCGGAGAATAATGAAAAAAATGGTAAAATTACAATTAATTGTCAAAGAGTGTTTCGGAACGGTATAAATTATGGAAAAATTTATTTACAAAATTGATAAAAAATATAGTTAAAGGATGTATTTAAAAATTAAAAATTTATTTCTTTATATTCGTACATATGTCAATTTATTTTGTTGGAAACTATGTAGCATACCATCATTCACATTCCTCATGTAGATGCTAAAGTTACCATGTTAAATAAAAACACGAATCTTTTTGGTTAGGATGCCATCACGTAAAAATCCACTATGTTCATAATGCATTCTAATTTTACAGAATCTGTCTGGAAACTTAAGTAACCTAAAAGTTGAATTCCATACTAAAAGTGGATAATCGTTCTTGTCAGTGAAAACGTTACTTTGACAGTAGGTAATAATCGGACCTACTCTGAAAGTGGTAAAATTACCAGAAATTTCTTTTACAGTGTAGTTACAAATGCATCCCGGTTTTACTAAGAAAGTTCTGAGGTGTATGCTATCTAGAAAACAAAACAAAACGGAGATTGCTGTGGCAATGCTCTGTCTATCCTCAATTGCTGAGCAGTTTAGCAAAACTCTGCCTAGAATTTTGTTATTAAAATAAGCGACAATTTTATTACACATATTTTAATTTTCTTACTCTTATTTCTTGGTGGTTTGATTGCCCGATTTTAGGTTTTCAGAAGAAAAATAATAAGGACAGTTATGAAATTCGCAAGGTCAGCTTCACTTCTGTTTTGATGTGCGTTACACAGGATACGTATTAAATTTTAATGATTTCTTAACAATATGCGTGATGAAGTTTCATAAAGCGAAAGGATGCTGTGCATTATTCTGCAATTGCGTAACTAGTAAAACTCAGGAAGATCTGCAGTGAAGTTATTTCATTATTTAATATTAAGTTCTTTTACCTTAATAACAAATATTTTTAAACTGCATCTTACAAATATTATTTTTCGTGTGAAATAAACGTTCATTACCCACGGGCAATAATAATAATTATTTAATTTTATAAAGAGTAAGATTTCACTCTAAATGTAGTGCGAGAAAGAAGTACGAACATCGTTATCATGCAAAAGGTTTCGGGGTTGATTCAGTGGATCAGAATGCACTATTGCAGAAAAATAATAAGTATATCACTACAATGGGAGTTGGGAACCACAAGAAAGTGATTCCTTCTCAAAAACGAGATCATTTAAATAATCTGTCTTCACCATGTTTACACCAACATTTGGAAGAAAAACTTCAGATTGAGTATATTTAACGTGAGAAGAGGCTACTATCATCCAACAGCCTTAGGTGTCCACTATCATTTGCGATGGTATGTTTTGGGGAAACATGCTATGGTAGCACTTTCAATTCGATGCAATATTGAAAAAGATTTTACAGACAACATTTTTATCAACGGTTATAATTTACATAGGTGCAATTTCCATATCTGGACTTTGATCGTTAAGACGTTAGATTGAAAAATTCGATATAGAGCCACGGGTCTTACAAAATTTTCTTGAACTAATGAAAAAGAAAGCTGAAAAATGAGAAAAAAAGACAAAATAACAATAATAAAGTATGAAGAAGTACATTTTTCACATTTTTCTATTAATAAGTAGAAAGAACAAATAATAAGACCACAAAGGGCATGTCAAACTGTAATAGTTCGTGGTTTATTTAAAAATTGGAAGGAAGTTATTTATATACTCATGCAGACTTCTATAAACGCATGAAAAAAGTGTTGT
>CAKNWU010261922.1:0-13718 GCA_932072015.1 Andricus quercustozae
TTTTTTGTTGACCGAAATCCTGAAATCATAGCCAATTAATGAATATTTAAATCGCCAGTTAGCAATGGACTTCATTTTGACTGTCATGATGGATATCAAAAGATTTTGTGCTTTGAAAGCCAGCAGTTGTTAAAGACCTGACATGGTAATTATATAGATGGTTTCGTGTATAAGGAGACACTAACTATTTTGTGAAAGCTTAAGTCTTGTATTGCGTAATAATTAAAAAGTTAAAACTACTCGTGGAAAATTTTAACCACTGGTCCAGGGATTGGATTCGCTTTTTTAGCCAAACTAAAGGTCGAGCTTAGGATTTGTAGATAATTTTTCTGTAATCTCTTGATCGGCCACCAAAAAAATGACGTTTGGAGGTCATGTTTTATAACTACTTTTACCGATTCCAGTAATATTATTGGAATATTTCCTGTGTATACTGTGAAAATATTAAATTGAAAGCATCCAGAATATTACTGTGGAATATTGTTGGGATATGTTCATAAAAGTATATAAAATTTTTTTGTGGATTATTTCTTGAACATTTCCTTAGAGGAAGTCAGAAGGTTCCTATGAAATATTGTTGAAACATTGGCTCAAAACTTAAATATTTAATACAACCAGTAAAGCAATATTGCTATAATAGTACATTGTGCACCAAGGCAGCGAAATAGTGTTATTACGGCCGAGCGTGTGGCAGAGACGAGTTTTCGCAAACACGCGAGACGTTAAAACCACTTAACTGCCTCGGTACACACAATATTTTATGTAATAAGAGTATGGTGTCCGAGTTTTCTTATTATATTACGTCTCAGGTTTGAGGTTAGTTTGAAGGGACAAATACCCCACAGAACAGCAACGAAAGCGCATGCTCGCATACCTAATTCGTATTTCCCGCGGACGGTAAAGTTTACTTTACTGGCCTAGGCCGGTAAAGTACCCCTCCACCAACAAAGACCTACTTTGCTGCTTCAAACCACGCCGAGAAAACGAGGAAATCATACTCCTGTTACATAAAAGTATTTTAGAACCTTTTAATATTGGAGACAGAAAAGCATTTCAGTTTAAAAATCGTATAGAATATTCTGGGGTAATTTTGCCAGGAGAGGTAAATGAAGCTACAGTTAGAAAATTGAGATCGCACTAAAAGCAATGAGAAAGAACCGGTATTCTTTATAAGTGGATGTATGCATTTTGCCAAAGCTCATGTATGGGGAACAAAATTGTAATTTCTTTTTGTGGTTTCACGTGTCAGAGGCGAGTTTCCGTATGTGAGGCATTCTGGAAATACAACTGCATGTCTATTTGACAGAGGAAAGAGTAGTAGATACGCGCGTGCGCAAATGAGCTTTAGGTCTGGCACCTGTGGACCCCATCGATCCGATCTGAACCACGTACACTCTGACACTGCACCTACCACCTTGAACCTTCTTTTCCTTTCGCCTATATATACTTACGTGCTTCATTTTGACCCTACCTAAGCCTCATACCTTCAACCAGCTAAAGAATAAAAATGGATTTTATAAGAATGAAAGGTTTATAGGGAGCAACTATATAAGATCAAGGGAATCGACTCAAGGTAAAAGGCATCCTTTAAGTCTGAAGAATTTCAGTTCAGAATTTATTTATTGATATATAGAAAAGAGATTTAAAAGCAATAAATTCCTCTCTTCTATATAAAGTAGATTCAGGGCAATGCGTTTCTCTTTTCTGTTTTCTTAGTATGACCTCTCGTATTTTTCTTTCAGAAGTACTGCATTTTTTCTATTTATTCTCTTTATAAACTTTATATATTTATGATAGTCATCTTTAATTTAATGAAACCATGGAATTTCAATTTTACAGCTCTAGAGTCTTCAGTTTTATGTATTATTTAACTATATTATGCGGGGGTGTCATATAGAATGCTAACGTTTACTGTATCCAAAGATGTTTAAGATCAATATCATGGATAATAACATTTACTATTCAGGTTGCTAAGGGGTAATATCTCAGGTATTAGGTCTTGATTACTGGCGCACATTGTATGAGCATGTTGCTTCCTCGCTTTATTATTTCCTTACAGAGAAATGGGTTATAGCTATGTAAATCATTACAAAGCTTTCTCCATGAAAAAGTAAAAAATATATTATTCAAGTCAATTTGTCAAAAAGATAGTTTTTCTATTTTTCTATTGTGTAATTAATGAAAATTCAAGTTGGTAAAGAATACAAATTATAGTATTATGCTTAAAATTTCCGATATGTGTATTTCACAATAAACATATAGATGTTAAGCGATAATACAGAATATTAAAGCAGCAGATTTTTTTTATTTTAATCTAGTTTTGATCATCCACTTTCTCCATATTCCATTTATTTTGTTACAAAAGCAAACTTTAAAAGGAATATTTTATTTAACAACTCGAGTGTAAAGAGGAAAATGATATCCCTGAATAACTAGAATTTCCACAGAGCTAAACCCATCTGGAACGAATCCAAAAGGAAGTGTAAATAACATTTTGTAGCGCTGAAAGCATTGCGTTAGCTGTGGTAGCGAAACGTTTAGTTAGAAAACGAAAACTAGGAACACTCTTCATAAGACATGGAAGGGAGTTTAAACGGCATTCATAAAACCTGACTTTCGCAGGTATTCCGTGAATTAAATTGCTGGGGTAATAAACTGTGGACGATTTAAAATGTCGCCATTTATATGTTGAATTTATATATTTTATTGGTCAATTAGAAATATTTATACTATTACAGGAAAATGGAAATGCTTAAAGCAAAATTCTGACATATCTAGTTGTAAGTTCTTGAATTTTAATTAGACAAATTAATACAGTGGGAATAAAAATATTAAAATCAAAAACGACTTCAATTTGAAGTTCCATGCCCTCTAAATATTAATTAGTAGAGTACTACTAATTTTAATAGTATTTAGTCGTTTACCTGTTGCTTTAGTACTACTATTACAAGTTCCATTTCTACTAATTCCTTTAGTTATCAAATGAATTATATACAAGTAGTTGAAAACTTCTTAAAAAAAGAAGACCCTGACGATAACTCTTTTATTAAATTTTTCACACTGTAAATAATAACCCCATTTCCTTTCATAACATTTTCTCCAAGAGAATAAATCAGAGCAATATTCATATAACAGCAGAAATATCACGCAAACATACCTATATACATATCCATATGAGGAAGAGCTTTGTAGTAAAAACTCTAGGGAATGCAGTAAATGTGCCTGAAAGAAAATTGAAGTATTTTATGAAAATTATAATAGCAGATAGTTGAATTTTATAAAAAAGAAAATGTGAAGGATTATTGAGCTTAATTTTCCATTTCTAAACAGATGTTAATACGTTCTTCAATTTTACTAATTGTAAGACTACTTCGATGTAAGTATAACTATATCCCAGTATTGTAAATAAAATATTTAAAGTATAGAAAATCTGTAATGGTGCTGGGACTTTTTCAGGTTTGACTAAGTTTTTGGCAAAGACCCATTTAATGTGAAATATCCTTCACTAAATATAATTCATGACATGAGCAGGAGGAGAAATATAACAAGATTAAAGGGAGAAATTTATTGATGGATGAGCGATAGCGAAATTCCTCCGAGATGTTTCGCTCAGCTTGATAGCTGACTATTTGATCTGGGCTTCACGCGTTGGTATGAAATTGATCGATTAGGTTTGCGATGCCGCAATTCCTCTGGAGAATCTAAACGATGCTAAATCAGGAATAAATTCTTCAAATTGTTGCTTGAATCTCTTCACTTGTTTATTCGGTTGCATCTTGTTGGTTCAATTTGAGAATTTATTTTCGAAATTAATGTGCAGTTAATAATAAAATACTGTTACAATTCATTTCAGATTGCAATACTGAATCTGTTCAAACTTTAAGCATCTACAATTTGAAAATGTTTAATTGAAACTATGATAATTTGTATATGCACTATCAAATTAAATGACACTCGATGTTTTGAAGATTTGAACTTTTAATATAACTTTATAAAAATACAATGGGAAATGACAGTGTCTCATTTTCCTGGACTTTACCTTATACATATTACAATTGAGAAATTGGGTATAAAATCAAATGTTGCATAGAAAACCAAGTCGAAAAATCCAACGTGAGTGATCATATTTATGTTAAAACAATTAATAAAAAATAGATTCTGCGAAAAGGTGAAAAATTTCATGATTATTCAGAAAAGAAGTATTTTTAGGTTACAATACTAGCAAAGAGATGAAAAGTAGAAAGTACGTTAGTTCTGTAGCGAAATTAGGGTAAAAAGACTATTGTCCAGATTTATGGGTGCACTTCCGAAAAGGGCATACCTCCAATTAATTTAAAACTCCTCATGTCTATGTATTTTGACGTGCTGATTACGAATATGATAGTAAAAATAGCCGAAAATTTCATTAGTTTTCAGACTCTCGTGGGGCGGGAAGGTCATTGTTCACAGAAATAATGTTAGTTAAATCACTATAACGTCCGACATGATAATTGTAAAGAAGGTAATCTTCTGCATCCCATTGCTACCAATTAGTATGATTATAATATTGCCATCGTCCCTATTAACTTCTATATTTAAAAAACTGAACTATTTATTAATTTTTGTTTCAAAGGAAAATTGTAATCTTTGGTGATAGGAATTAAAAAGGGATACTATCGTATATAATTTGTCTTTCGGTGAAATAAGAATTCTATCATCAACTTAACTATTTCTGATAAACTTTCTGACATAGGAGACCCCATAAGGGTACCAAAAGCTTGTCTACAAAATTGATTTTTAAATTTTAGAGACATGTAATCCATTAAAAATGTAATTTTAAACTGTTTTAGAGGGATTTTAGTGTTTTTATTTATATATTGCCATCTATCTTCGATCATGACTAATTCTAGACTCTAGAGGGACATTGTTGAATAGAGATGAAATGTCAAGAGAAGCCGTAATATGCTTGTTAGGTATTCTAAAATCAGTGATTTTATCTTCGAAACATAATGAATTTTTTACGTTATATTTATAAACCGGTAAAGAGTCAGAAATGATGTTACCTCAAGATATTGCAAGAAAATATGTCGGGGTGTTGCTAGATGATACAACAGACCTGAGGGGGAGACCAGTATTGTGGATTTTGGGAAGCCCGTATATCCTAGGAATGTTGATATTATCTCTTCTAAGATCTTTCCTCTTAGTGTCAGAATGGAGTAATCCTTCTAGTATCCATTCGTTAATCAACTTAAAAGTGTCTTCTTGGAGTTCTTTCAAAGTCCTCGTAAGAAAATTCTTAATTGAAATTAATTGGAAATATTGAAATGACGAAACGCAATCATAAACACTATAAAGGCTGCCTTGTCAATTGATATCGATTGATTTCAATTGCAAAAATTGGCATTCTTAAAAAATTCTATTGCATATCTGCAATTTATTACAATTGCAGCCATTCAACTCAATTCATGGACAAGTGTTTTAATTGCAATTTAACAGTTTTATATTGAGTACATTTTACCATGTTTGAATTGAATTGCGTTTCACCAGAATTGTCGATTGACGATTGTATTTCGCAACAGTACTCAGTCGATTTGAATTGAATCTTTTTTGCAGGGGGTTAGAATCGACTTTCGATATAATCTTGGTGATTCATTGCCACAGTTATATTGCCTTTATCCGCTTTCGTGATGAAAACGTCCATGTTACTCTTAATGAAGTGATTAGTTAACATTAAATTATTCGCAATGAAGCGTGTTTTGGTTTATTTAAGTAGTAAGAAGCTAAGCAAAGTACTTTATACCTTAATTCATCTTAAGAATTATCAGGAATATCAATATTAGAGACGTTAAAAAGACATGCATCATTAGAAGTATCATTAGAAGCACAGTCACTTTCATCAATCGTGTGTTTATTTAAAATTATCTTTTCAGGACCTTGTTCAGATTTGCAAGTTTTAATTTTCTCATTCAATCTCCTATTGTTAACATTATGTTTTACATTTCAGAAGTACGAGTTAAATTTTTTTGGATCATGAAAATATTGTATCCAGATGATTTTAAAAGTATTGCATACATGTAAATGTTGACACTTATCAAATCTGAATGAACATGTACTACTGTCAGACATTCAAGGAAAAAGAGCAAAAAAGTGAATTTTTGCATCACGCAACCATTTCTTCAACATGAAAGCGATACTATCAGCCACTTTGAGCGCATACTTTACAGTTCAACAAAAAAACACATCCATAAGCATGAAAAAGAAGTGCAAAGTATTTAAATTCCACCCTTAACAATTTAAAATTCTTGGAAATTACAGTTATCTGCAAACAGTGATACAAGCATTATTAAATATTTTTTTAGATCAGTAAATTGTTTATATATAAATTATGAAAATTTATCATCCTCGCAAGGTGATCTATATTCATTGAGTTCAGTGTTTTTAATGAAAGCAGTGGGACTTTAAAATAAGACTAACACAGCATAAATTAAAATGTAAATTATGAATGCACTTATTCTTCGGAATAGAGCCATACATTCATAAAGAATATGCCGGACAAAGTTGCGTTTGAATTGTCGCGTTTTCATCAAGATCATTCAGGACAGGAATAGTTTATGGTTCACTCTTAGTACTCTTTGTCTCAAATTAATTAACGGCGCTTGTTAAGATCTACAAGATGTGAAAGTTCATCGCCTCATTCTCTTTACTAATTCTAGTTCTCGTTGTTGATAATAAATTTTAATTCTTAATTAAAAAAGAGTGTGAAAACAGAAGTGTTAGAATCTCAATTTTGCCGCCATGATTAGGGATTGAAAGTTCTGTCATCAATGTTTAATTTTGTCTTCAAAGATTGCCTATTCACTCCCGCAGTAGTAATTTAACTTGTTCTATCTCATGAATCACCGAGTTTCATTTTACCGCCGTAAGTAGGAAATTGCTTTCAGTTTACGACAGACCTTTTCATCTAAATTTTGATTTAGTGCTTGTCTGGTATGGTACAACCTGACCGTGACCACAATTGCACCAACCATAATAACTTTACGCTTATCAATAAACCCATTCAATTTATTTTGAATCATGGGAACAATTTTACAAAATCGTATCGCTAGGTTATGAAGTATTTTTAATGACTATCTCTTCCACTATATTAAAGTATAATTTAAATAAAAGAGAGTAATTATATTTTTTGTAATGTTTCAGGTCGCCCGCCGGATTTTCTCGCCTTCGTTATCACGCTGTTAATGATGCTGCTAATGGCAGCAGGAGTAAAAAAATCTCTGATGTTTAACAATGTGTTAAACACTATAAATCTCGCCGTTTGGGTCTTCATCATGACTGCCGGTCTATTTTATGTGGACTCGAGTAATTGGTCAGAGCACAAGGGCTTCCTTCCTTATGGCTGGAGCGGGGTAAATTCAATTTTATATAAATTATATAGTTTTTAATGTTAGATGATACATTTCGATCGCAAAGCAGGGTGAAAATTCCATGCATCATTTCAAAACCCGACTTATAAGAAAATCAACAACTTCACGTTTAAAGAAATTAAAATTTGTAGCATTCGCAATCGTAAAATTAAAAAAATTTGTGTTCAAAGTTGTACTTTAAATTCATAATTTGTTTATTAAGCCATAAAAACTACATCAATTTCAAAAGCATTAAAAATAATGAATTCATATTCAGATGCATTACAAAAAATTTATTCACAAAAATTGTTAAACCTTTAGAAGGGTTGAATAATTTAATAAGTTGCACAAGTTTCATCATGAGAATGTTTACATCTTTACAAAAAGAAATTTTTTTATGTCAATTTTTCTACGTAACTTATTGTTCATTTCAAGTGCAACATTATTTTTCCTGTGACAGATACCCATTTTCTCTATGACTTCAAGGGCGAGTATACACAGCTAGGAAACTGATTTCCTTATGTAATTTTCTTCATCATCAGAAACAAATTTCCTTCATTTCCGAGATAGGTACAATCAGAAAATTGAAGGAAGATTAACTTAACATGAACGTATATTGATTTTGAGATATGAATAGGGTTGTTTCGCAATTTTAGATAAAATAATTTTTGACTAGTTAATTTTAAGGTCAACTCAGAGTACTTTGTAATCTTTTTTCGTCGCTTTGTATAAGAGAAAAATTTTATAGAATAATGTAAATTTTGTATATTCTAATGCATAAAGTGAGAGTTTCTGAAAAAAGTTAGATTATGTCATTACATGTACTTATTACGAAGTCTGGATTACTTTTAATAGTACATTGTGCGCTAAGTGTAGTAAGTGTGTCTTTGTAGCCAAGGGTTGATGTTTATGACATGATTAAATGATTTTGACAAGTGTACTATCAAAGTTGATAAACATAGCCTTTTTTATTCTTTTTTGTTAAATTTTCTTTCATAGTCAATAATAATCATTAATAAATCGAAGACCAGCTAAATGGAAATTTGGGATTTGAAGTGATTTTACATATCAGAAAAAAAGTCTCAAAAATTTATTCTAAGTGACTGCAAGATTTCTCAAATAAGATGAGCTTGAAACTCTTTGCGCACTTGGGAAATTCCTCAGGGCGGGAAGGACTTTGTAAGATGACTCTGACATCCCAAAATTCGGTCGAAAACCTAAATTTCCCGTAGAAGGTGAGCTTCAAATACCTAGTGTACTCGTGTGGTTGCCCGGGGTGGCGAGGCCTTCGAAAAGTCACTTGACCATCCTTCGACCTTCGAAAAATGACTTAAATATTATGATTCGCTTTAAAGCTTAAATTCCCCAAAATGATGTGCTTTTAACACCTTGACTTGGGCGATCCCTCAAGACGACGAAACTTTTGAAAAATGATTAGCCCATTGCGAAATTCGGTCCAAATCTCAAAATCCCCGAAGTTACCTAAAGTAACGTTTCACTAATTCAGATTTATAGAACAGACGTAATTACGGTTGAAGAATAAACTTAATTTTGAAGAACTTTTTTCATAAATATATGCATAATCGCGTGTCCTCTATATTGAGTATGATTACCTATGCATGAGAAACGCTTTCACGAGAAATATGTTATATTTCTCCAGTTTGGGCGCAAATGATGTTTTATGAGAGAATCTGACATAGCCGTATATACATTGTACATGCATATAAATATAAATATTTACATATATGTATATTATATATATCTAGCTGGCTATGTTTCAAATGTTTTTAAATGTCCCATATATCACGTATGCACAAGTTATGAACGCACAATAAATTTTTTAAACTTAATGAGAAGAATTAAATATTGTACAATTGTGTAACAAGCTCTTCAGTGTCACTGAATCAAATCTGTTAGAATTGTGAATAATTCGCAGTGCTATATCACTGATTCAAACACTTATAAAAATGTGCCTATGAATTAAATAAGTCAATATCTTCACCGATTTAAAATTATAGAACGAAAACACAGTGAAGTTGTATTGGTTTCTTAAATTGTGTGAGTGTATAGTTTCCCGTAGTTTTCAAGCAATCATATTGTTCGAAAAGTAGGGCAAACTGCAACAGCGTGCATGAGATATTAAGAATTTATTCTCTGCACGGTCTTCAAAAGCTCTGTAGGTGACATCTGATCATTATGTTTTTTTTTCATGGTAAACAGCACCGTATTCATAAATCAGGAAGTAATTTTCCAATAGGGATTTAGTAAAAAAACGTTAGCTTATGTTATTCGACTGGAAAATTGATGAAGTTTTTTTTACTTTAAACAATTTTCACTGATTGTAAATAGACCCTAATGGCATATGAGATAGTATTCAAGAAGAAATCAACTTTAGAAGTTGGCTTTGGAAAGCTTTGCGCTTAATAAGATGTAAAAAGTAAATATTATAATTTGAACTGATTTTTTAATATAATTTATAATGAAAATTAGAATGCGTACTTTAATTAGACATTCTCTGTTAATGCTACATATATACGATTTAACATTCACACATTGAAAGAATAGAGGTAAAAGAATATTACGAATCCGAGGGTGTTCTGTTGAAATAGACAGGCGTGTATTTTTCCAGCTGCTTTTATGTATCCTATCTCCTCCTTCCTTATTACCCAGGGACAATATTTTTTCCCCCTGGGGGAAAGAGAGAAGCCTGAATCTAGCGGCTTTTCACAATTCAAGTTCTCAACGCGACTGCAATTGGTCGAAAGATTTTCCGTCCACAGTTTATGTCGTGGAACAATGGCAAACTTGTTGCACAGGTCTAGTCTCCTAAAAGCTCGTCTAAAGGAAAGTAAAAAGAGCAAGCGAGAGAAGATACAAAAAAAATTTATATCCAGACGTTAAGTGCAAATGCGAGAATACAGAAAACTGGGAATAGTCGATATAAGAGTCCTGGTGGCAATTGATAGTAAATATTATGAAACTTTATCCCACGATGAAAAATATGTATCGAAAATAAAGAATAGTAAGAAAATAAGGCGCAGGCTTTGGACTCATTTGGGAAATTCAAAATAGTGTAAATAGTAGCATAAATTCTTAAAAATAATAGGAAAATAGCGTCATGTAATTTTTTTTTAATATTACATCGAAAAGTTAACTATTTTTGTAATCTAGTCATGTCAGACAATATACATCTCTCATAAAATTGCGTGAACCCCTTTTGAATCTTTTAAAATACCCGAAAAGTATTAAAGTCCGTTGAAGCCATTTGAAATCCCCTGATATCTGATAAAGTCTTCTGATATTCCTAGAAAATCAATCAATTTTTTTAAATCCCTTGAAATCTTCAAAATCACCCAGAATTTGTAGGAATTCCGCAAAATTTTATAATTTTTGTTGAAATCCTGTATATCCCTTAAATCTGGTGAAATCTGTATAAATCCTTAGAAGTTACTTGAAAGTTCATTTCATTTATTCCCTAAAGTTTTCTAGAAATCCATTTGAATCCCTTGTAATCTTTTAAATATCATTTCTATCCTGGATATCTTTTTGAAATACTTTGAAATTATCAAAAAACCTACAAAATTCTTTGCAACCCACATAAGAGTTCAAATCTTATTAAATTCCTTAAGATTTTTCAAAATGCCATAAATTCATTACAATCTTTTAGAATCAAATAAAATCCCGTAAAACATCTTCATATCTATATTTTATATCGTTCAAAATTTCTTAAAAAATTATGAAAGCTTTAAAATCATCTGAAATCCTGTAAAATCCCTTAAAATCAGATAAAGGCCTTTTAAATCCCTTGAAATCTTTGTTATTTTTTTTAATTCACTAACAATTTTTTTTAAATCCTTGAATTCGGTTGAAATTCTCTGAAATCCCTGGAAAACTGCCCAATTTTGTCAAATCCCTTGAAATCCATACAAATTCCTTATACTATTATAGAATCTTTTTTTATATTTTGAAATCCTATGAATCAATCAAATATTTTAAAATTTCTTGAAATCTTATAAAATCTCAAAGAATCATTGGAAATATCTTTGAAATTTTTTATAATCCTAAGAAATTCTTTGAAAATTTATTAAATTGCTTGGAATCTTTTAAAATGCACTAAATTAGTTGAAATCATTTGAAACTTTTCAACTCGATTAAATGTTGTGAAATCCCTAAAAATATCTTGAAATGTCGTACACCATCTTGAAATCTTGAATATTTTTTAAAATTCCTTTTAAAGTGTTTAAATCTATGAACTCCTTTAGGAAACCATGAAATCCATAGAAATCTATTGGAATTCCTCAATATGAGTCAGTTAAAATTTTATTCCATTTTATTTACTTTCGAAATTTCTCTATAAATTCTTTGAAGACTCTGAATATCCTTTGAAATCCTGTTATGTTGTAATCCTTCGAAACTTTTTGTAAAAATTGTAGAATATTTGTAATCCCTTAACATTCTTTAAATCTTGGTATTTGTTATATCTTTTAAAATTTTGAAAACTCGAAAATTCTCTGAAATTAGATTAAATTTCTTTCATTCATTTAAGATACTCTAAAAGCTTTGGAATCATGTAAAATCCTTTCAAATTCCTGAAATAAGTTGAAATTGTTCTAAATATCTGAGAATCTGTTGAAACCACGATAAATTTGTCAGAATCTTGAAACCTTTTAAATTTTCGATTTCTGAGATAGCAAATATGTCTTTTTAGATAATCAGCGAAGAAGTTTAAAAGTATGTTTGAAGAGAAAGTGTAAAAGTAGTTGCATTAGCATGCAATTTAAGAAAATAGTAGCATTAGTGTCATTTTAAAGTAGTTTGCATCTGTAGAAAATTAAAAACTGTAAGAACTTTTCAAGGAGATGCAATAAAACTACAGCCAGATAAAAATTATAGCTGTAGTAGAAGATTCATTTTTACTGCTCCAGTTAACTCACTTTCTACTTTTTTATTGTATACTTTATGAACATGCTGTAAAATAGATGATTATTATGTTTATACAGAGTAAAGCACATGAGATCTTGTTATAAAACTTTCTCAAGCTTAAAACTTACAAAAGATGTTTGTTTGGTTGAAAATTCGATTAAAAGTTGAACAATCTTTGTTAAACTTTTTGTTGTTGTTGAGGATTCATCATTTTAGTTGAAAATTCTTCTTTTATGGTAGAAAATTAATCTTCTTGATTGAAAATCACCCTTTTATTTGAAAATACATTATTTTATTTGAAAATACATCGTTTTGGTTAAAAATGTACTTTTGTTGAAAATTCTTATTTTCGGGTAGAAAATTCCCCTGTTTTGGTAGAAAACTCATCTATTTGGTTGAAGGATAACTTTTTTGTTAAAAATCCATATTTAATGGTTGAAAATTCAACTGTTTTGTAAAAATTGGCATTTTTAGCTTAAAAACTCAACAATTTGGTCGAAAAAGAACCTATTTTGTTGAAAAATCGTATTTTTTAAATGAATTCTAATGTCTTTTACATTCAATTAATTAAAATATTTTTTGGTTATTTTATCAACTATTACATTTTTCATTAAGAATTCATTTTCTTAGTCGCAGAAATTCAACCATTTCATTAAAAGTTGAACTGATTTCTTAAAAATTCATTTTTTTGTTGAAGATTCATAAATTTAGTGAAAACTTCGTCTTTTTTGGTAGAAAAGCTTTCTTTTTGGTTTTTAATTTTTAAAATTTTTCTGTCTTCCTAATAGAAAATTATTGTCAATTATTATATTATACTAGAATTCTATGTAAAATTGCAGAGAATTGAAAGAAAAAATTTAATTTCAGTTCATATTTAATTCAACTAAATTTAATGTCAGCTTTCACAAATAGTATTGTAGATGATTTATTTTTTAAGTTGTAAAATGTAATTATACAATGCGTCGAAATTGCATACAAGTAATAGGCAACAACAACAACTGAAAAGTTGCTACGTGTTATTGCAAATAAAAGACTCTAATGACTTTTTGAAATCAAAAATGGTCCTGCGGTGTCGCAATTAGGTCACAAATGTTTAATTTTTTTTTAAATTTATTTCTTATAGGTACATAGCTTATGTTAATTTTTTGGTATGCTCAGTTTTTTGGATTAAATGCTAATGAAAAATTAAAATTAAAAAACATAACTATCGTTTATGTTAAAATTTTCTTTAATTACCAATAATATCTTTTTTATAATTCAGTTAATTTTGATTAAAAAGTTTTATTTACATTTTATGTATGGTATGTCTTTAGTTGCACGGGACCAGCATGGCATAATTTTCTTAGATCGAAAAAAAAATTTTTCTTAGATGTTACATATAGTTAGTGATTTTAGTGGTTTGTGACTTTTTTT
>CAKNWU010261925.1:0-12944 GCA_932072015.1 Andricus quercustozae
GAACTAAAATATTATTAACGCAGTATCGTAATAGTTATTTGTGATACAAGTGCCAAAAATAGGTGATTGTGTGCGAGTGTGCATTTTGCAGCATAATCTGGAGGCTCAAGCACGTGTATCACATGCTATTTTTTGCAACGCCCGTCCGAAAAAGTTGTGTTAGGAGGAGTTAACGAAAACTAATAATTTTAAAAGAAAAGATTTTTAAATTTCGTGAACAATTTTTTTGAAAAAAAAACAATTTATAATTGAAGATTTTTAAAAACTTAAGAGTTTCAATAGTTAAGAAATAATAAGTTTAAAATGTTGCAAATTAAATAATTTAAAAGGCACTGGCTATAGTAGTACTGAATTTTTCTTAACGCTAGCCCTGAATGAGTTAAAAAAGTGGTTAGTCTTGCGGAAAATTCCGTAAGAGTAGACGGTTCAAATTTAGAAACTTGTTCAGTTTTAAACAGAGTTTGGAATCATTCAACGTTAATGGACAATGTATAGTTTCAATAACATAAAATAAAAATAAATTTAGATTCGCGAAAACTGGAATTTTTTAATATTAATAACGGAAATTTTTTTGCAAATCCTGTAAATGATTAGGAATTTTTTCATTTCATTTTAGTTGTTAACCTAAGTTTTCTGATATATACATGTATAATATGACGTAAACGTGCTTCTATTACTACAAAAGTCAATACTATAAAATGCTGAACCTTTTATGTGGGTTTTAAATAATTTGTTATCATTCTCGCATATGTTTTAATATTTTTCAAAAGCTTTAATTATCCATAAATGTATCTTCTCAATATGATAGTGCATTTGTTAATTTCGACCACTTTTTTGTTTCAAGTTTAGCCTCTGCGGTACCGCCGAGGGAAAAATTGCGAAACTTAATTCATAAGTTATATAAGCAAACTAGTATGAAACAAGAACCAGAGCATTGATAACAGTTAATTATTTTTGCTTTTATCACAGCAAAACTAGCACTTAATATTAAAATTATTCAATGCGAATCTGAAATTTTAACTATTTTTAATACAAAACTATTTTTTGATTATGTTTTTAAATAATTAAGAAAATTTTGTCAGCATGTTATTTCTCATTCATTTATTCTTAAAGAATGCCTGGTCATCTGCGGTTTTCCCGGTTCAGTGGTTAAACTGGGATTTAGAAACCTTATAGTTCTGTGCATAAGTCTTAAAGTGGGAACAATAAGAGGTGTGTACTGTACACTACTTTGAATTGACATGTAGAGGGATCCACAAATAGTTACGTGAAATTGCGTCACCGTATTTAAATCTAAATCTTACCGCACCAAGCGCGCGGCTTCTGCTCCTTCAGTAAAAGATCCAACGTCAACAACAAGAATGCACCATTCTAAATATCAATCTTTAATATTTTTTATTGCATGTCTAAAACTGCAGTGTCTAAGAATAGACACCATTTAACTCCAAATACCTTGCGGATTTGTGGAATTTTATATGGGGACTTAGAATGAAGGAATCAACGAATTATGATAAGTTGGTGGTATTTGGCTCATTTTTTAGCGCATCATCATCTTGTGGTGTCCGAAAGTATGCTTTTAATCGGGTTTACGCGAGACGATTGCATCCTACACGTGGAACGTAGGACGGGACGTAAGTCAGGGTTAAGCTTGGTGGGTACCGTGAAAGCCACCTCTAAAAATAGGCCTGGACCGGTCTAAAAATAACCTCCTCCTTAGCCCTCCTCCGCAACAACGTCCTCTTCCCCCTCGCATGCAGGTATGCATGCATGTACGCACTCGCGACGGGCACCAAGAGGTAGGATGCGCGAAGAAGGTAGAATATTCGCCAAGGTGTTCGGGGTACGCATTCCGATGGGTGGGTTATCAGTGGCGGATACATCCCACATTCTCTCCTGGAATGCGACCCGAGCCTAATTCGCACGATCAATCCCTTCGAAATTGACCATTTGCTTGAGTGCACGTGAGTGGCGAAACTTACAAGAAAGGTCATGTGAAGAACTGTTTGTTCCTCATTCACGAGTAATGAGTATCCTGGTGGAAGTTCCGGAATAGAATTTAATTCGTTTGAATCTCTTTGAATCTACAGTAATTCGCGTAATTATAAATCAAATTTTCATTCAGGTTGAATTCGCGGACAAAATCAAATTCATTGTAAATGATTCCGCTTCCAATCAATTATTCCACATTAGATGTCAATCCAAATGATTCGCCCATCATTCCGCGATCATTCAAAATGACTCTGTTGTCTCTCCGAACCTACCCACATCATTCTAAATCAACTTTTAATTCTATGTGAATTGGCTGGCGGATTGTAACATTAATTTCATCAGGATATTTCCATTCTAAATCCGAGTTCAGTCCGAATGCTTCTGCTGTCATTCTAATATTTTTCACGTTTTTCCCATTGATTCCCTTGCCTATCTACTGTCATTCCAAATAATTTCATATAATTGTGAACTATCTGTTAATTCTGCCTTATAATCTATTATCTTTCTAGATTATGTCTTAATTATTTTCGTGTGATTCTGAAACTTCATTCCGAATGATTCCCCAGCATTATGAACAAAGCTTTTATTCCTTCGGAATATCTTCACATTAAAAATGATTTCGGTTTCCATCCGAATTCATTTCAAATGATCTCGCATTATTTTGAGCAGTTTTCATGCGATCTGAATCCAATCTCATTTCGCATGATTCCAATTTCATTTCGAATTAATTTCAATTAATTTGAAATTATTATAAACCAATTTGATTTCAAATCAGGCAGAGAGGCCCAGCTTAGGGGTTTAGAATAACTTTGATATTTGGATTAATCATTCTATGGGGAAAGTAAAGGAATACGTATTTAACAGTTGGATCAAATTTTTTATTTTTTGTTGTTGATTTTCTCGCAAACGCCAATCTTTAAAATTTGTATTTTTTTGGAGATCTCCTAAGTTTTGTTCTTGGTAAGTGACTGTTTTATATTGAAAAAAATTATTTTTGAAAATCAAAAATCAAAAAATTGTTTTCAAAGTAAAAATTTTCCGTTCTTAAAAATGGTTGAGCTTCCATAAAACTGATAGGATGTCTACCTTATATGATTATAAAATGTAAATGAAATATTGGGAAAAAAATAAAAAAGGTGGGGCGTTCCAAAAAATCTTCTTAATTTTTTTCATCGAATTTTAAAAACATAAAAAATTTTTCAGGAAAACCCCAAACTTTTCCCCCAATATTTTAAAAGAGTTTCTGCTAATATATAAAAAATCATCCTATCAGTTTTATGCGAGCTAAATTACTTTTGAGGCCAGTACAATTTTTTTTAATTAAGTTTTTTATTAGACTCTCATCTCAATGAGAAGGTACTGATTTTATGTGAATAATGACTTTCGCAGATTCCATCAAATTTCGACGTTTTGACTCGACATTTCAGAAAAAATAGTTTTTATGTCGGTGTCTGTCTGACGTTGGCGTTGGTTGTCGTCTGTATACCGGATAACTTTTCAAAGACTAGTCGGCTTAGATTGTGCTTTGGCAAACAGTTTAGATACCAAAAATAAAGATCGAGTTTGTTAATCAGCTATTTTGGATAACAATTCAAAAATTTGGAAAATTTTTTAGACCATTTTTTATCAAGATTTATAAATTCCATGTACGGCTACTCATAGTCAATTCATCCTAATGACTTTTTTCGATAAAAGGAAAATTATCAGAGTTATAGCAATTTTAAAATCAAAAAAAAAAAACGAAAACTAACATTCAAAGCGAACCAACGCACGATACCAAAAAAAGTCAAGAGAAGAAAAACGTTGGTTTTTAAAACCCCTATCAGATTATCATATCAACTTTTTGACATTTCTTGAAAAATCAAAAATTCAAATTTGGATCGCACAAAAAATAATGAAAAATAAAAAATTCCATTTTGTGGTTAAAATATGCAAGATACGAAACAAATGAATAGAAAAACATTATTCACCCAAAAACGATCTAAAAATTTTGTATGAATAATTTTTTGATAGGATGCTTAGTTTTTGGTTTAATCGTAAAAAATATCATTATAAATAAAAAATTACATTTTTGGACAAACAAAACAAGATACGAAAAAAATAATTAGACAAAAGTTGTTCAATTAAAAAAGAGCTGCAAATCTTTTATCAATAATTTTATGTTAGTATGCGTATTTTTTCTTCTATTCGTAAAAAACTATATTAAAAATAACAAAATACAATTTTTGGACAAACGACATAAGCTATGAAAAAAATGTATAGAAAAAAGTTGCACTTCCAGAAAAGAGTGCAAATTCATCCAAATTTGTCATCAATAATTTCTTGATAGGACGGGCAGTCTTTGTTTTAATCGTAAAAATAACATTAAAAATAAATAAATTAAATTTGTAGAAAAACTACACGAATTATCTGTTATTGAAATTTCGAGAATTCGACTATTTCAAATTAAAAGTGCTTCAACTTGTAGATTTTTAATTAAAACATAAAGTACTATCTAGTTTAAAATTTCAATTGATCAAAATGATAAAATTCTCAGTTGAAAGCCTTAATAGTTAAATAATTGAATTCAAAACATACAAAATTGAATTTATAAATCATACGACTTCAATCGTTTAAACTTGTGCAATTTTTAATTTAAGTCTTCTTAGTTGAACAATTTGTCGTCCTTCTTTTTCAATCTATTCAACGTTGATTGCCTTAAATATAAAATTGTTAAATTTTGAATGTTTTAATTTTTTATAAACGCGGTTTGAAAATGTTTAATTTGAATTATTTCTCCGGTACAATTATAAATTATTGTTCAATTTGGAGATTCTATAATTTTGAAAGCTTCGAAAATCTACAATACTGAATGCCTAAGTTTGAAATGGTTCAATTCTGAATGTTTAATTATCAATTTTAAATGTTAAAAATGAGGAATTCTTCCAAATTACATTGGTTAGGTAATTGGAAATTCTGTTTTGAATAATTAAAATTATACATTACATAATTCGTTTTGGAGGTTTGAATTTGAAAAATTGAATGACCGGCAAGAATGGTTGAAAACCGGCAATAAACCGGGAAATGACCGGTAATCCTGAAATTCGTATCCGTAGCTTTCAAGTTTTTTCACTTTTTCTTTGGAACTGCCGGGTGCGACCTGTGGAGCTAGAATCAGTGAAGGAGTGCCGGTTGTGGCCAGACACATGTACAAGGTTAATCTCTGTTTGAGGAGGGAAAAGAACAAAACATAAACTTCACGTATCCGGGCTTTGTTAATTTGTCTGGCATGTACGGACTCTTTCTACTACTTGACATTCCGGTCGTTTCTGCTGCGTTTGTTCAGTCGCGCGCACTTACTCGTTTCAAGCCGTATCTGTAACTACTATCAATGGTTTGTTCCTACTGAATCGGCGTTCCCTTCTGATCTCTTATCGTACAGGAGAAAAAGAGAAAGGCGATGTTTCAGTAGTAATGACATTCCATTTGGTCCTGTATTACATTGTTACGTTTGCAAATGAATTCAAGTGCAAAGCATTTAAAAAAAGCAACTGACGCAAGGGGTAATTGATTTGTTGATCTGCCAATTAGGACTTGAAACTCAAACCAAGATATTGACTTGCACTCACTATATTTTTTCCTAGTAATCAAAGGCTCAATCAAAACTCCAAGTGCAATGCGTACCAGATTTAAAAATTCACCTTTTTCTCTCTGAAGTGTAAACCATCCGGAACGAAATGGAACGAGAACGGAAAACAATGTCGTGAATTATATCTTCCAAGGATCATTGTGCGGTGCCTATATTGCCATGTTGCAATTTTTGGTCGACCTAGTTTTAAATCGTCAGGAATTTCAGTGAAGATGCGTCGAAAACATGCACTGAAAATCTTTGGGATAGGACGAGTGAGTAGTTGGCCGCGAGTACGAGAAGTAATAAAAATAACGGCGATGAATTACAAACGTATTTATAGAGAAGGCCCCACCCCCGCGGTCTGATCGTCTCCGATTGGGTCGAGGTCCATTAATTATTTCAGATGCTGCCATCAGGAGAATGCTGGGAATCGAGGCCGACGTCTCGAGGTTCGACGTATTTTCTTCCTCGTTTTTTTTTTCTCATCTCCACTTCACTCTCTCTTCTTCGCATTTGTCTTCGCATCTCTTTCCAGTGCCTAAACTCAAGAGCCTAATCGAATCAGAGCTATAATTAGCGATGGTGCATATCATCTAGAGTTCTAGACATGATTTAGGTTGTTTTTCTGAGGCTCGGAAAAATAGGATATATGATAGGATAATTTTTCTTTAAGATTCCATCATGTATCTATTCTGCACCATTATAAACACGTAATAAATCAAAATTCATCCCTCTTGTTTTACATTATATTCTATTCTCAGCTGGCAAGAGAGTGAATGAGTGTTTTGAGTTTGAGATTTTTCAGTGCGCGTCGCTGGAGTGCTCGTGGACTCAAGCAGAGCCTCGTGACAAGTGCGATGTTCGTCCAGCCTCTTAAAAATAGATGCCATCGCAGAAGCGAAAGACTCTCACCATTCAAGCCCGCTGGCAAACGGGGCCTTTTCGTTTCCATTGGCTTTCTTCAAGTTTGACATTTTTTCTGTTTCGAGAAAAAAATTTTAACATCCTAAGAAGCTAAAGAAACTTTGAAACTACTATCACCAAACTGATGCAGTAATATTATTTCAATTGCCAACTTGTTTAACTTATCGTGGGAAATTAAACTTAAGGATTACCATTGAAATCGTTCCTGTAAAGAGAATGCATGGGGCAATAACACTGGGAGGTAGAGATAGAGATTTGCATTTGCATTTTCTCTTTCTCTTCCGTTTGTATTCGCACTCAGAGAATTCCTCTGACATGAGTACTTCCAGTCGTGTTGGAGAAGGGTTTCACGGAATTTGAATTGAATGGAATGCGACAACACTAAAAAACGTGAACCTTTTCAGGTAAATGGAGGCTCACCTGCGGAGGCTGCAGGTCTCAAAGCTGGAGATGCTGTCATTAGAGTCAACAATACCGACATGTTCAACCTCAGGCACAAGGACGCTCAAGATGTCATCGTCAGGGCCGGAAACAGCTTTGAAGTAACTGTTCAAAGGTGAGATTTTAGCTGAAATAGTTCTTCCATTCTGCACCATATGTATCACTATTATGCACCATTAGGAAAAATTAACTTTTTAGTATTCTCCCTGGCGAAAATTTCGAATTGATATCCATTCCGAATTATTCAAAAATCTGAACCCAATACAATCTGAACCAATTTGAACCAATCCGAAGCAAGTATGCAACCCTTCTTAATCCATATGACCTCTTAAAGTTCAATCTGATTGAATTCAAAACCAATCCGATAGAAAGGTTCAATCCTGCTAAATCTGACTCCAATCTAAATGAATCCGAGAATTTTTGGTTCGACCAAATTCTTGGCTCGTAATGAAATTGCTCAGTTCGAACACAAAATTTTGAATAAAGTATATATTAAGACGGATAGGAATTTTTCTATACGAAACTTTTTCCAGGGTTGCCACTTGGTGCTTGTTAAACATCTCAATATATTTAATTCGAAGTTAAATACTGGACAACCATTGTATCCTCTGAATATAAAATAGCAGTTGACTTGTTCTATTTCTTATTTTAAGAGGTGGCAGCACATGGAAACCAAGCGTGACACCCATTAGCTCAGCACTTCCTTCCCCGACACCGTCGATACCAGCGAATAATGTTTCTCCAGTAACAAAGACTTCTCTAGCAGCGAAGAAGCAGGATGGACCTCTTATCGGTAGCGGTCACAACTTTAGTCCTAAGCCATTCGTGAGTATCGAAGATCGTAAATGTCGTGAAAGCTCCTTGATGAAGCAGAAAAATCTTAAGAGCCTTTTTGCTTTCCATTTCAGCTGAACGGCTCCGGTGAAGTTCCGATAAAATCCATCGTCAACAAACAGTACAACAGTCCCGTGGGTATTTACAGCGAGGAAACGATCGCCGAGACACTTTCCGCACAGGCCGAAGTTTTGGCCGGAGGTGTATTAGGGTGAGTTCTTTTATATCTTCAATCTTTCCGACTAAATTGAAACTAAATAAATAAAACCCCAATTTTTCAGTGTTAACTTCAAGAAAAACGAAAAAAATTATAATGCTCAGAACAGCGAAGTCTTCAAGATGGTTCAAGAGGCGGACAAGGAACCAAGAACACCCGAACCCGGTTAGTAGCGAACAGCTAAATTGCACCCGTCACCAAGCCGTATGCCATCGCGCGGAAATAATGCTTTTCAAAATTTCAAAATTTTACTTCTAACCCAGTAGATTCACTTAATTGAAAAAAAAAAACACAAAGTAAAATTATATCTATAGATGCATACAAACTTTGATTTGTATCGCTTAAAATGATTTTCGCCATTCTTCACTACGGCTGATGCATCAACCCAAATTGATTGCATGCAAGTCGATAACCTCTTTGCGAAATTAGCTGAACCACCAGTGCAAAGCGGTATGGTATCACCCTTGCCACCAGCGGTAGCAGGCCTAAGACCAGTTTCAGCACCAGAGACGAAACCACAGCCAACCACACCTCAGTCCAGTCTACCTCCAGGACAGAACATCTGCGCCGACTGCGAGAGGCTTATTGTGTAAGTCATCAACGCCTGGTTAGCCAATCACATCTGGAACACTCTGGCTCTGAACAACGTCACCACCATCTTCATGGGGCACCAGATTTTTTTTTGAGCGAACATACCAGGTGGAAATTTACCAACATCGAACCAAGATGAGTCCGATGATGGTCTAAATTTTTTCCACCTGGAGATTAGTTGTAACAATAAATTCAAGATCTGTCTTTATTTCGATGCCGTAGTTCCTTCGCGGACGGAGTTTTACTCCTCGGTGAGCCACGCGGTTGGCGGACAGGCAACCTCACCGAGGTCCCCGACACCCCTGAGTCGTGCACTGGGCCTGTGCCAGACCGTTTCGAATTCCTACGAAACCTCATCGCATCAGGAGACCCAGAGGACTGAGCGACGATACGAGAACTCCTCGTCCTCGTATACTCCTTCCGATACACCTATTTGTCACAACTGCGACAACGCGATCGTGTAACTATTGCGGAAAGACCTATAATTCAAGTTTTATTACGTCTCTGCCTCTTTCTTTACATTATCTCCAGACGTTGTGAGCGTCAGTAATAATTTCCTAGAGGATTTGTTTTCATCCATTGAGTTTCAAGCACCAATTCTAAAGCCTTAATGCAGAATACTACTAGGTAGTTACCGTTTGCCTTTGTATTACTCTCCTAGTAGAATCCTTCCTTAAGAGCAAGGAAACTAAAGAATCCTTTTACTACGTGGAGTGCAAATATAAATTTCTCCATTTAAGTGATTTGAGAGGATATAAAACAGAAAAATACTATCTCAAATAATGCTAATTATCCTTATTAGCCACTGCTTTTAATAAAAACTTGAACTCAATGGGTCGAATAATAAATTCTGATACTCTGCGTCTGGTTTTTTTTCCCATTTTGCACGGGCATGAAGGAACAATGCTCGTTCCATCTCGCTGTCGTAAACACATCATGTCTCTGCTATTTCTCAACTCAATATAGCTTCCTTTCTCAGAGCATGATCACCGAACATTAATAAGATCAATCATCGATCCGATTGAAACTCCGAATCGCATCGGCAGGCTCATATCCCCGAGATAACTCAAGGATGTCACATTCTTGGCGTAGGTGAATATTGTGTAGTAGCCAACAGGAACTAGAATCACGTATATATTTTTTGATATCATTGAATACTGACCTCATCAGTGTAGATATCCTTGAGTTATTTTTCTCTACTGCGAGCTGTGCTTTCATTTTCATTTTTTTCACTTTACGTCTCTTTGTCTTAAACCTGATCAATTCTAAGCTTTTTTACTGTCTTTCAATCCTTTTTTCGTGATTTAGAATTCTTCTTGTATTTATATCATCTATATATGTCGTAGTTGTTTACGCTTTCGACGGCATTTTTTATTTTGCATTTTGAATATCTATTCTTACGCATCGCGAACCCCCTTTTTCGGTTGTTATGCATCTTATTATTATCTATTCTTACCATTTTATGCAAGACTGGCCTTGTTTTCTGTTACTCGTGCCAATATACATAATAGTGACGCGAATGAATTATAATTTATTTGATTTTAAAATTGTGTCTATTATGGCAATTCACTCTATTACTATGGCACATTTAGTGTCCCTTGTAGACCTTATTGCTTATTTTCCCCTTTATGTTTTTCGTAGATCTTTGCTATATGGTTCTTTTTTATGGAACAGACGTTGTTCGTAGCTACGGGTGAATTTGAATTGGCGCTTTCTCTGAGAACAGTTTTAATTTTCATTTCTAACCCATATGATAATTTGTACTGCGCTCACCAATTCAAAATCACCTCAGTGTTTGAGAGTCGATGAGTTTCTCACCGATGATTATTGCTTTATTTGTTTTATCCCTTTTTGGACACCTTTTACAATTTTTCTTCCTTACAGGGGTGTATTCGTCAGGATCAAGGACAAAAATTTACACGTGGACTGCTTTAAGTGTTCGACCTGTGGCACATCTCTTAAAAATGTAGGATACTACAATATCAATGAAAAACTGTACTGTGACATACACGCAAAAATGGTGGCTAGGCAGCAAGCACCCTCAGGCCTTACGCCAGTCACTGTACCACCGTAAGTATCAGTTTTGCTCAGATTCAGACACCCTAAGAAAAACCTATAACTTCTGTACACCTTCTTAGTGGCAGTAAAGCACCTGCAGGTACCATATCAGCAGCTCTATCAAACATTGGACCTCTCTCACCGTCTCTTAGCAATCATGGATCATCGCCTCAACCTTTTTCGGTGAGTCCCTAAACTACTTGCTCAAACTTTAAATAAAAATCGCATGATTAAATGCATTTAAGTAGCTTCATTTTGAAATTTTTTGCTTGCCTGATAATGCATTCGTTTATCGGAAGCGCTCGCTTTTCTTTGTGCGAGTGCAAAATATTTTCTCTTCCTCATTCGAGTCTCGTGAGAAGAAGCTACACACCAAATAAGAATCCTGGAAATCAATCCAAGAATCTAGGGAACAAGTTCGTTTACCGAAATTAACACCGTGTGTTCTGTGCGCTACTAATCGCTTTTTCAGAGTTGCCATCGCATCAACTCGGACTCGAGGCTGGCTGATCATCAAACTTCCCTTAAGACGAATGGAAAGACCACCAATGGCTACCTTGGAGAAAATGAGTGCAACGGGACCTCAAAGACCTACACAAGCACTATTACCATCCAGACTGGTCACAAAGAGGTCTGCAACATCGAGGGCGAACTTGATTATAATCGTAATCCTACTAACTCAAAAGCACGCTACAAGTTTGATGAAATCAATGAAATTCAGTTTGACCCTATAATATCTGACAATAAGAACTCAAAAAATGCAACATCTCACTGCACTGAGAGGACCCTGAATTTCTATCCGCAGCAGGTGACTAAACTACGATTTGATTTTCACATTCAGTTCGTTCATTTCAGCAATAATGTATTCTTCTTGTTTAGTTCGAATTGAAATCACATTCTAACCTCTTGTTATTATTATAAATTAAGTTATAGCGAAATGAACTGTATCTGAATTTCATATCCAACTCTCATCTTTTCCCTCTCTAAAACTAAAATATAATCGATTGATCGAGCTGACCTTGATCGTCTCTATTGTTACCATGGTATACATCCAGGGAGAGAAAGAAAATATTTTTGTTTAATGCATGACTAATTACCCCCTGCCTGCTTACCTCTGTCGTAACGATAGTTATACGTGGCACGTGATCGTTGTGTATCATCTGTATTGCAGCCCACCCGTCTTGGCACCTCGATCGTTGATTCACCTAGTTTGCGTCCAGTCCAGGTAACGTCTTCGTACAATCGATACCATTCATCTAATCTGTCTTCACTCTCACCGTTCAACCTCGGTACGCATTCATCCAGTGTTGATGAAGAGTAGTGTGATCGCAGTCTCAATATCTCTAAACAAAATTCTAAATTAGAATTCACCAAGTTTTGTGTGTTTGAATTGGTATTACCTTTTGTGAAATTAGTGCACTGGATCAAACATCAAGATTAACATATCTGGTTGTCAGGGATACGAAAAGTGATACCTAAAACACATTTACCGTATGAACAAGGGTGCCGCCAGGTTGAACGAATGTAGAAATCGGAAGAATATAATTAATTGAGTGTTCTTCTCTCCAGGCACCGACATCGAACAACATCGGAGGTTCCAAACTCTACGGAGGTTCCAGCTTTAACACTCCGAACTACTCATCACCACCTACATACAATTCCGGAAGCAGCACTCTGCCTCGACCGCAGAGTCAAACTGTGACTGGTGAGTTGACAACTATTAAGTACTATTAATCTATAAGACAGTTTCGCGGCTAGGATAAGTTTGATATGAAATAGGACTCCAATAATCTTTTGAAACTAGCGATTCTTAAGTGCTGTTTCGATTATGCCGGCAGAAATTTTCCTAACCTTGAATCTGATTCTTGTGATTAGGTCGATTGTATTCTACTCTGCCAAAGCAAAAAAGTTCCCCTTTCAAAGGTACGATGATAGATTAGAGCCGACTGGCCGTGCCAAATTACGAGCTTTGGCTTCCTTTTGGCTTGCGCCCTGAACGTCAGCCATTTTTTCGATCATTGCTGATGCGATCGGTCAATTAACTATGACTCGTGTTCCTCTGCTTATACGATTTCATCCCACGTATTTGCATCAACGGACTCTCCGTTCTCTTTTGTTTTTTTATCCCAAACTTCGATGACGTGTTGCGATTGGTACGTTGAGAGCTGCCAGCCGCTATGGTCTCGACTCTTTGCAAAATATATTTTCCCAGCTTGATTACATTAATCGCATCATGACTAATGTAAGCCCATAATTTAGACACGGATATTAACTCATTGA
>CAKNWU010261949.1:0-11475 GCA_932072015.1 Andricus quercustozae
ATTATCTCTTTACGTGGGAAATATTAATCACGCATGGAAACTTGTTCTTAATGTTTTACAGAAACATTTGCGAAAAAGGATACCAAAGCCGAATTGCTTGGACTCTTGAAAATTCCTTGGAGGCTCGTAAAATTCCTTGGAGCCTCGAAAATTCCTTGAAATAATTTTAAATCCTACCTTAAATAAGTAAACAAATAATTCTTTTAATATTTTCACATTATTCATTTATATACTATTTGTCGTATAATGACCGTCTAAAATAATTAAAAAATGCGAAAAAATTTTAAAAAATAGAAGAAAAAAGGCAATGTTCCTGTTTACCGAAATTCGGTAGAACTCATTATTTGGGTGAGCCCAGTTAAACTGGAAACGGCGCTAGGTTCATCGGAAGTTGAAGAAGAGCTTGTTTCTCTAGAATAGGGCATATTTGACCCGGAAGAAGAAATCTTAATCTTGTAATTGGATATAAGAATACATAAGCGGAATAAGGGTCTTTTAACAGATGATTTGAGAAAAATGAAGTCTAATTTGCAGACAAATCGAAAACTCCCAAATAAATATAGACGATTGCTTTAAAAATAAACAAGGATTAATCGCAAAGGAACAAGATGTACTATATCGCGAAGCTGACAACAAAAGGATGGTTTTAATAAAAAACCCGTGAAATGAATCAAATTTAAAAAAATAAAAAAGTAGATAGATGGAACTGGAATAATGGAAATTATATTAAATCTAAGTTTCACAGCCGAGAAGTTTATCAAGCGAGATAAAAATTGAGGACAAAATTCAGAATCTGCAGGATATTTATATTTTTCAAGTATAGAATGCTTTTGCAAAATACTGTTTCATCCTTATATTGGTTGAAGACCTTTCATTTTCACGAAATACAATCCACTGTCCAAAATTTAAGATTAGAATACCCGATTCGATTCATTAATCTCAAATTTTGGATATTTTATTTTCTTTGAAAGATCGTCAATTGACAAAAGAATAGAACATCATTGAGTAAATAGATTTTACACTTGAACTATAATATTACTAATTGTACATTAATGACTTACTTTTACGTTTAGAATATTTTCTCCAAAAATTAATGTGCATTTCCATGACGTCATGCTAAAATACTTAGTCCAAATCAAAGAGAAAAATGCAGTCTTATGTTTCTTGTTTCAGAGCTAAGTTCACCGAATTGCGCATCTCTTCCTCGTGTTCCCCATACCGGAACTTCTTATTCTCCTGATCCACATAATTCTCGTGAAAGATCCAGGTCCAGGTCTCCTACCAGGCGACCTTCTATCGGGATTCATCCTGCCTGTACTTCTCCTCCAGACATGTTTTCTCCTATAAGGTCTCCTCGTGCCAGGAGCATGGTTCCTCCTACTAGGCTTCCTTCTAATGACCAATGTGGATATGAGCTTGAATATCTTGAATTTATTCGGCTCACTTCCAAACTGAATCCGCGCCGGATATTTGAACTTCGAAGATACACTTTTCCTGCTTATAAACAACTTAAATTGAGAGTAGGACCTAGTTTATATGGTAGTATGACAAACCAGAAACAAATTGTTATGTCAACATCCGATGGTGAGGTTTTTGCAATACTGGAAAGTACTAAAGTTCTTGCTGGAATATATAGTCGTCATTATAATTGTATGAGACGGACGAAAATAAACATGAAAAGCGGCATGGCTACCTTATTAACCCCAGAAGAAGTCAAAGAAACGCCAGTAGGTTCCCAACACTACATCTCAGCATCTTATGAAGTGAACTTGGTAAACTGCAGTCTCCCGCACTGTTAGTGCAATTGAAAAAATGTACAATTTCAATACCGTTTTCTGTAAGATAGAATGTTGTTTTAACTCTCGGCCTTCGTGTCGACTGAGTGAAGCTCCGAATTGTTAAAAATTTTTAATATCAGGCTATTTTAAGTTAGTTCAGCGCTTTCAATTATATATGATCCATTAATTTTAGATGTAGCTAAAAACCATTTACACCACTGGTAACTCTCACGTAAGATTACCTAAGATTTTTGACGATTATTGCGAGGAGATCATCTTCATTCATTGCAACAGCGGTATACATGGTTCTCAATCAAGCCTAACTTAAGGGTGGATGTTATTGTTTTATTAAAGAATTCGAATCTGCCACCACCGAAATAGAAATTATAAAGAATAATAGAGTCTAATTGAGGCGATTATAATATTGTTCGTGCAGACAGAGTTAAGACTGCCAACTCCGAATTTGTTCGAGCAATCACTCAGCTTGTTAAACTAACAGTAACATAGATGACTCGTGTAAGCATTTTTAATTTTTTTATAGTTTAATTGCGAGCGCCATCACTTCGCGTTGCAAGGTGCCCGAAATGTTTCGAATACTTTAAGGATTTTATTATATTCTATAGGAATTCAAATATCGATTCTGAGTTAGATATTCGTCCCCCCACAAGCGAAAATCCGACAAAGGCTAGTACGCACCATGTCGCCTATCGGTACGGACCTTATAGCTTCTCAGCTTTGTTCGGTTAGTCTATTCGGGTATCTTAATGTTTTCGTGTACTCACTTCTTAAAGTTCCATAAATTGAACAAGTGTATTACAACGCTCGAATATTTCTGGTTCTATAAAAACCCTTCCCTTCAATACATATAGGTGTATATGTATAATTTCTAATAGGAAACGTTTATCAAGATTAGGCTCCAATTCTAAAATTGCAGCGTTATTTAAATCCAAGTCAAAGTTATGTGCAAAGTCATAAGCATGTTTAGCTATGGCTGTATTTGTTTCGTTTTTTTCAATATATCTTTCGTGTTCCCTGTTCCTTGTGTGCAGAGGTCTGCTGGTTTGACCAATGTATGTTTTTTTACAATTCTTACATATATGTTTATAAACGCAGTTACATTTGTTTTCTTTTTTAATTTTATCTTTAGTACTTGTAATTAAGGTTTTTCTGAAATTATTGTTGATTGCAAAAACTAATTGAACACTACTTTTTTTGAAAATTCGGAAAAAAACATTCGTCTACGTTTGAAATGTATGGCAATACAATATTTTTTTGAAGTTTCTATCTTCAGGTTGCGTGGAAATAGGTATTTTAAAATTAATTATGTGTTTGTATCTTACGGCGATTTTAGTTTTTAACAAATCAGACGGATAGCTATTTTTTTCCAGTGGTTTCTGGACAAGATTTAAGCTCTCTTTGTGGAATCTAACATCAGCCAGTTTGACAGCTCTATCGACTAAACCATAAATAATGCTAATTTTGTGATGGATTGGGTGACAAGAGTCGAAGTTTAAAAATCTACCTGACCAAACTGGTTTGCCGTACCAGTTGGTTATAATTCTATTGTTTTCGAGTTTTAATGCTAGATCCAGGAAGTTTATTTCACCATCTTTAGCCACTTCCATGGCGAATTTAATTTTAGTGTCAGCAGTATTGAATTTATTCAGAAAATCGTTAACTTTATTTTTCGGTAGGCAAATTAAAGTGTCGCCGGTATAACGGAAATAGAATGTGATTGCGTATTCAAGTGATTTTAAAATTTTGTTTTCAATTTCTTCCATGACAATATTGGCTGCAGCAGCTGATATTGGAGATACCATGGGTGATCCGTAAATTTGTTGGTAGAATTTACCATTGAACTGGCAACAAGATGACTATAAGCATAGTTTGAGAGCTTTATCAAAGTATTTTTTAGATAAAAAAGCATGGGGTTCAATTTCTTTCTAACGTTTACCTATTGCGCCTTTGATTATATTCCATGAGCATTTATCTCCTGTAAGTATAGATACGCTAAAATATATGTTTTCTTCATAATCCGTATTCACATAACTCTGTTTTACTTCTAGACGAGACAACTATTTTACCAATTTTAAGGTTATGACGATCCAATTTTAAAATTTTAAACGTTTTCAAACTGTCAACCACGCACAATCTTCTAAAAAACTATTTTAATTTCCGTTAACTAATAATAAGGTAAGCACAATGAATACTTAATTGTATTACGTTAACTCTATTTTTATTCAAAACTTTTTTTAACAAATTTTTCAAAATATATTGTATCCTCTACAGAACTACGCCTTGAAAAGGACTCGGATACGATTCGAAACATTTTGTCAAGTTTTAAATAAAAACATAAAAAACCGGGAAAAGCCTTCACTACATTAATATTCTAAGATACCGGAAAAAATTAAAACATTTGTACTGCAAGGTTGAAGTGAAGGGCAAAAGTCAGAAAAGCGGCGATTTAGATAAAAAGGGAAATGGATTATATTTTCTTATCAGGGTTTTATACCAAAGATGTAGTAGCGATTGAAATTGAACACCAAGCTGAGAAAAATGTCAGACCATTGTGATTTGATTAGCATGGCTGCCATTCGATTCTCTGGATCCACCACCATGAGAGCAATAGAGATTTAGGGACAACTGATAATCCTGATTCATTTAGGTATAGATACCCAACAGTAATTGAATAGGACAAGAATAGGGAAAATCTTGAGGGGTCCAGAGGATTGCAGAGGACCATACACAAATCTTATAGAAATAATTGAGCCATTTAGATTAAAAACGTGATAAGTCCTATGTTAACCTCGTGCAGGTGCAATTCGCTGGTTTCGAATTTGAGTGTCCGTTGGATGAGGGGACTGTTACGCCTAGCTCCTATGATGGCCAAGCCCATATGACCATCAGGAATAACTGGAGGTTGGTAAGCCATTTTAAATAAAAGCCAGCCGCTTGCCACGCAAAAAATTAAAAAAAAAAAATAGTAGAAAAGTCAACCAAAAAAGATTAAATTTCAACCAAAAAGTTTGCCAAAGAAGATGAAATTTCGACCAAAAGAGATGAACTTTTAAACCGAAAAGGGCGAAATTTCAACGTAAGAGGTCAATTTTTAACCAAAAAAGATTTTTCAGTCAAGAAAATAAAAACGCAAACACATTTTTAAATTTAGAAGCCAACAAGATGATTATTCTACAAAACACTTAAATTTTCTAGGCAAAAGGACTTTCTACAAAAAGTTGAATTTTTAACCAAAAAAGTCCAGGCGATACTTTTAGAATCCAGTTCAATTTTCAACAAGAAACGTTTAATTTACGTCCAGAAGCTCATTTTTACCTAAAATATATTAATTTTCAAACAGGAAAATTCACTTTTCTGCCACAAATGATTGAATTTTGAACAAAGTAATTAGGTGTTCAATGAAATAGTTTAGTTTTTCAACAAATGGCTTTCTAATGTGCAAAGACTACTTTTCAACCAAAATGATTAGTTTTCATCTTTATATTACTAATTGTCAAATACATTATTTTATTTTCTTATAACTTTTTGTATAAGACAACAACACAATTTCTGGCTGCATTTTTGACTAATTTTTTTTACATTTTCACTAATGCCTTATTTATAAATTTCGCATCCTACTTTTCACTGAACAATTACAATTTATCGGGAGCTTCTGACAAATTAATATCTTTAAAAATAAATGTTTTCTAACAAAGTTTAATTTATTGAATAGCCACATTCACCGTAATATCGTGGAATTTTTTTTAAGTTTACATGAATCTGAACCATTTTTTTTCTTTTGGAAACTTCCGAGATACCTTGAAGAAGGTCACGACAATAGTTGTAAATGGTTTGAAAAATTTCGGATATGGATTAAGACTTTTGTAGACGCGCAATTAAAAATAAAATCTTCCCAACCTAAGCCTCGTTGAGGTAAATAAATTTTTTTGTTTAGACTCTTTTATGAAATACAAATATCTCAGAAGGAGAAGCTGATAAAATACGATGATTTATTAGCTACGATATTATCCAAATTCTTCGTTAATAAAGTAATCAGTTTTTCCGCAGTTAAAAAAAAATGACGATCTTTTCACTACTGCTCGTATCATTGGCAGTTATCCTTAATTATATTGGTAAATTTAATAATATTATAGTATATCTATATTTTTACAAATATTTTATAGGTTTCCGAAAGAAAAATTCCAACGTAATTTACATTATATTTTACTCTTTAAATTTCAATCAGTAATATACAACTGATTTTCAGTGAAATTCTACTAAGTAATGAAGCTAGAATTCAGTCACTGAAAATCAGTAAAAATATACGGATTCGATCAGTATTTTTTGCTATACGCATGCATACTATACATACTCGTAATTATGTATTCAGTAAACATTATTGTTTTGAGTGATACTACACAAACGAATTAGAGGAAAAAAAGATTTCACGAATTAACTGTCAACAAAGTAGTTAAGTTTAAAGTTAAAACAATTAATTTTTAAACAGTTTTGTTAATAAGTCTTTCTTTTTGGGTTGAAAATAAAATTTTTTGTTAAAATTCATATTTTTTGTTTTAAAATTAAAATCTTCTTTGGTTGGGTTCATTTTTTGTTTTGAATCCTTATTATTTTATTGGACAATTTAGCCGAAAATTAATTTTTATAACTGCAATTTTAACGATTTTATTTTTCGTTGATATCCAACACTTTTATACAAATGTCGAAATTTTTTTTTATTAGCAAATTGCGTATCAGGATAAAATTAATAAAACTGATTAAATCTAAAGAAACACTTTTGGAAGATAAAAGATATCATTTTTTGAGTCATCAAGATTAAGAAATCGATATGATAAACTTTTTTCTGCGTTCCTAAAATTGAAATTTTTTATAAATAATCCTTGTTGAGACTAGAACCATAACGTTTTTCATTCAGAATTCATATTTTTTGGTGAAAAATTGTAGTATGTAATTAAATTTTTTTTCTAGTAGAAAATTAATCTTCTTTTTTGAAGATTATTCTTTTTTTTTAATTCAACTACTTGGTTCCTATCATTTCAGGTAAAAATATTGCATTTTCATCAAAAGAGATGAATTTTTAACCAAATAGTTGAATTTTCTACTACAAAAAAACGCTCTTCCAATAAAATTCATTAATTGTTTACAAAACAGTTGAATATTGAACTAAAAATGACCAATTTTGAACACAGTAGTGGTATTTTAAGCTAAAAACGATGAATTTACAACCAAAAATAGGAAAGATTTAGTTTCTTTTATGAAAATTTGAAAATTTCGTTAAAAAGCCATCTTTTTTAGTTGAAGATTCTTCTTTTTTGGTTTGCGAATACATATGTTTTGGTATGAAATTTATCTTTTTTTGGTTGAGGATTCAACGATTTTGTTCAAAATTCGTTCTTTGGGCTGAAAATGAACTTTTTTAACTTAAAATTCAACTATTCTTTTTTTTGTAGAAGGTTTCCGGAAGTTTCCGGAACCTTCTTTGATACGCGGACATTTTCTTATATCGATCTATGCATCTCTATGACTCAGGAAATTATTTCTTTTACCTTGAAAAAATTCTTCTTTAGATTTAATCAGTTTTCGAATTTCAATGTGCTTGGAAACGATCATGGCATGGGCCTAAAATATCAACAGACACTCGACAGTTGTTACTCATGAAGATTTATAACACGCAATTGGTCTAGAAAATCAAATCATTCTGACACGCAATTTGTTGATCAAAACAAAAATCCGAAGTCTGTACAAAAGTACTGCGATAACACTTATTCTTGAACGGCCTTTTTTTAAAATTACATTTATAGTAAAATCTCTATAGAAATTTCTAACAGAGTCTCAATTCGTAATCACTGTGGTCTTTGCAATGACTGGGTGTATTATCTTAATTCTTTTCTATTGATCCGTGTTTCAACTAACCAAATTTTGAATTTTTTTTTTGGAATCCTCATTCTGTCTTGACTCGAGTACTTTTGAAAAATGGATTCCTCTGTTCCTTGTTGCAGAGCTAACTTCACAATTCGAATGTTTACCTAATGGTGCCCCTATTCCTGGCGTTCCTCGTACAGGAAGATCTGCTTTTGTTGAGGGACAACATTCTCCGGAGAGGTCTCCTCCGCTTACAAGGTTAAGGTCAAGGTCTCCTCGTGGCAGGCATCTTTCTGCCAAATTTGATACCCTCGAATTTCATCCTGCCAGACGTTCTTCTCCAGGCAGGTCTTCTTCCTCTAGGCCTACTCCTTCTGCCAGAAACATGGTTCCACCTACAAGGCTTCCTTCTCATGACGAACAAGGATATGGGCTTGAGCATCTTGAATCTATTCGGCTTACTTCCCGCAAGAATCCGCGCCGGATATTTGAACTTCGAAGATACACTTTTCCTGCTAATGAAGAACTCAAATTGAGATTAGCAAATAATAAATATGAGCGTATGACAAACCAAGAACAAATAGTATTATCAACATCCAATGGTGACGTCTTTGCAATATTAGAGACTACTAATTTTCTTGCTGGAATGTATGTTTATTATAGTAAGGGTATGAGACGGATAAAAATAAACATCGAAAGCGGTATGGTTACCTTATTAACCTCAGAAGAAATAAGGGAAACTCCAGTAGGTCGCAGTCGCCAAATCACTAGATTTTTTGCAGTAAAGCTGGTAAACAGAAGTCCTACACACATTTAGTTCAATCAAAAAAAAAGAGTAGCACTTAAATAAAATATTGTTTGTGATCCAAAGTTATTTACCAATTTTCTCTGTTAAAGTTAAGCAGTGTAATCTCACTGGTCCAAATAGCCCCATGTAACAAGTCGTGACAAAATAGTTCAAACAATTCGACTGACCTATATTACATAATTTTTATATTCTCATCACAGAATGTATTAGATTTGTGTAAAATATGACTCACTCCCCACGTTTTTGTCAATTGTCCACATTTAGAGACCCTCTGGACCCAAAAAGCAAGTTTTTATGAATCTACCTGACTGTATGTATGTCTGTATGTATTATAAATAAGTTTTCCAAGTTTTCATTGTTCTAACCGTTTACCATGACCTGGCCGTCAACCGCGACAAAATCACCGGAATAAACCGAGTCCGTGGCTTATTAATTCCTATTTTGCAAAGGCGCCAGATAGGGATATCCCTATACGAGCCTCGTTGGAGCCGGTCCTGTCGTAACTGGCAGATCGACCAGCTCACTACTTCCCGTTGCCGGGTTGCATCCCGCCAGACCTTTTTCAGACAGATCTTCTCCTTTAGATGCAGTCTTCGAACTACCAAACTTCCGTTCTCTGACCACCGTGGATATGGGCTTCAACACCTTGAACGGTTTTAACCAACCGAATTTTCAATTAATTTTTGGGAATCACCATTTGGCTTCGATCATGAACTTTAGGAAAATACTATCCTCTTTTCATCGTTGCAGAGTTAAGTTCACAATTCAACTGTCTATATAAGGGTGCTCCTATTACTGGTGTTCGTTGAACCAGAATTCATTATTATTATTATTAACATGGTTTTCTTCTTACGAGTTTTCCCCTGCCGGGTTTCATACTGCCGTGTTTCCTGCTGTCGAATTTTATCCTGACGAGTGCTTTTCTGGCAAGTTTCCTCCTGCCAGGTGCAAGAATTCACGCCGAATATTGGATCTGCGAATGGTGTATAACATTAATTTAAAAGCTAAAATCTCAAACTTCGTCAAAAGTGATGTGATTCACTTTTTTCAATCAGAACTTTTTTTCTTCTTCTTGAATCTTTTCAGTACATTGAGAATGGTGAAGACAATATTTGTGAAATTGATTAAATGCAAAAATCTTACAAGAACAAGCTCATTAGATCAAATAATAAATGATATCATAGTTATAATCATAAAACTTACATTTTGTTAAAGTTTCATGAAGCTTTGCAACCTAGGCTTAATATACAAATATTGTGTCGAATGCGTCTTTATATATATATATATTGTTACGAAAACTACTTCGTCATTCTAGTTAGTGACTATTTAGTTCCTAATCTCCGCGGTAGTTGCGTTGCGACTTCATGTTTGTGAACGCGCCTGCATGAGAGCATTCTTCGAGTTCACGGTCTTGGAGCATCACATGACTCTGTCACTTTCGTTCTTAGTTAAATAGTAGCATCACGTGCCGTGTGTGATGTTCTGAAATTATGTAACACAAGCAATTATTGAAATATCTATCGTTCTCTGGATTTACCTATTTAAAAGCTACTTTGGAAACTGATCGAATTTGATTCTATATTTATATTGACCACTGAGTTTGATGCAAAAGGGACTTTTCTTTAACGACAAGAAAAAACTTTCACAGGTAAACTTTTGTTGTAACCGGCCAGCGACGCAATTATGAATTTTTGCCACTGACCCCTTGCCTCTCTTGGCCCCTTTAACTTTTGTTTGAGTGCTATTTTGTTTACTATATTATTGTCTAAAATTGTGTTCGGGTCGAGTCAGTTCGTAGGATTTTTTCACGCGATTCCTCGTTCTGTTAGGAAACCGCGCCGTATTCTTAATCCCTATCCATCGACCACGTGGTTATAACAAAATCTCCGCGTTTTCTTGCTTAGCTTTGAGTAAGTTCAGAATTTCAAATGTGTAAGTTTCGTGATTTTCCGTGCCTTCGGCCACGTGAACATGTTCACATCTAGAACCTCGTGTTCAGTAACATGGCCGTTGTGATTTTTAAGAACAATTCCTGAGACACCTAGCCTTATCCCTCCTTTTTTAATCAATTTCAGGTTTCCGTTTCGCAGTTATACAGAAATATGAATCTCTTAATTTAGTGTAGTATTTATCCGAAATAAATAATTAATAAACCTAGGAACAATAAACGACATCGATTTAAATATATATAATATATATAATTTAAAAAAAAAAAGGTTTCAAAACCACAGCAGGGTCCCACAGAGAGCAATCGCCAATTTAACTATTACATTTTTCATTCATAATTTACATTTCTTAGCCGAAGATACAACTATTTTTCAGTAGGAATTCACTCTTTTGGTCAGAAATTAAACTATTTTGTTAAAAATGATTTTTTTGTTTGAAAATTTATAACCACTTCCAATAAAAATTCAATATTTTTACCTTACATATTAGGAGTTTTAAGCCTTTTAAATTAAACTTACTATAGCACCCACATTTTTTTTCAGATGAATTTATTTCTTCATTTTCTTGGAAAATTACCTTATTCGCCATGTTCCAAGAGCATTTTGGGCTGTGAAAACTTTCATTGATACAGTGGAAAAAGTGTTTTTATAAGTTCCAGTAAAACTGTTACGATTAATTTCACTATTTCAATCAATGAAAATAAAAAAATTACTTCTTCATCATTATAAACCTTACTGCTGACTTAAGTAGTTGAATTTTAATAATTTTGATTTAGTATTTTTTGGATTGTGTAGCTACACCCGACTTTTTGCAGGTGCTGCCTTTTTTCGTAGAACTACCGCAATTCAATCTTTAAAAAAAATTTAAAATATAATATTATTATATATGATTTAGTATAATACCCTAAGCATATTCAGAAATGATCTGAAATCTTTCAAAACCCCTTGAAAGATTTTGAAATACTTTGGGGTCTCTAAAAATCTCCTAGAATCTTTTAAAAATAAATTTGCTCAAAAATAGTTCAATTTTCAGCGAAAGAAATTAAATTTAAACTATAACGATGAA